>PVIJ01002227.1:139176-167627 GCA_004024925.1 Scalopus aquaticus | reverse complement strand
AAATAGGAGAGAGAATCAGCGGGGGTGGGGGTGGGGGTGGGGGGCGGGAGGTGGAGGGAGGGAAGGAAAATCACACAAAATGGAATAGAAAAGAACACAAGGGATCATGGAGATGGATCACGGGTGAATTGGTGGTGGGCTACCCAAGGGGAATACAAAATGTAAAAGACATAAATAACAATAAAAATATATATTAAAAAAATAAATAAAAAAAAATCAATCTATGTATGGGTTATCATTAAATTCCACTAAATATAAAATGCTTTCTTTGAATGGAAACTTTGAATTCATGAACTCCTAAAGGCAAGGTAATAGGACTCGATCAAAAATTTCCACGGCAATTTATAAATCAAGAGAAACAGTAAAATGGAAACTCCATGTTAGCTTGCAGGAACAAATCACCATTATCAATTCTCATAAGGGTAGTTTGGGCTCTGTGGCAATGCCTCAAACAAGTTGAAATTTATTGGATTTGTTTTATGTGTTCAGGAGTCTCTGATTGTCACCTCAACTCTTTCTGATATTCTTTAATGAAGATAAAATGGTTGAAAATAACTGGGATGGAAAGATTGTTAGATTTATAACTGAGGAGGTACAAGCCACACAGCTTACTATGAACTAACATGGCTTAAAATACAGGAACGTTAGAACACTTCTGTTTGATTTGAAAAACCTCAAGTGAAAACCAAAGTCATTACTGTTTCTCTACAAATGATCTTAAAAAAATAACACAGATCCTTCTTAAAACAGTTTGCTATTTAAAACATTATGTTTACTAATAATTTTCCAATATTTTCAATAAATGATCATAGTTTTGAAGGTGTCTATATAAATGTACCATGAAATTCTCTCTGCTTGGAAATAGGCAGTACTGCACAATAACAGCCTTTTCTTATTTAAATATGAAGGCATTTTTATGCAATTAAAAATGTGGGTTCCAGAAATAGAACTCCGAAAAACCAGGGAGAACCTGGCTTGAGTCAACAGTTCTCAGTAGGAATCCAAGTCCAGTTTTGATGGACTTATTTGTCACAGCATTAAAATGTCTTATCTATCCTTAAAATCTAATGTGAAACAGAGAAAAGATGTTAAAAAAGAAAATGGCATCCATTTTGTATAATAACTTGACATGTGTTTTAATAGCCTCACATTACACTAGTATCGATACACATCTCACTCTTGCGGGCTAAACTTCATTGGCCTGTTTGTACATAACTAATTTAAAAACAGTTGCTGCATCAGGACTCGATCAAGATAGGAAGTGATTAAGATTTGTTTCTCTTCTTGCATTTTAACTGTAAAACAGGATTTCATGCACTTCAAACCCTATTAGTTTATTTCGTATAAGTGACCTTCCCAATAACCTTTCTTGGATACAGAATGCTGGACTGTGTTCATGATTAGTGGAAAGAACTATGCCAAATGTGACTTTTAGACCTATTTTCTGATTCAACTTTAGTAATCTAATAAAAAAAAATACCTTAGGCTTTGCAGCTGCATCCATTTGTACATGCAAATTCAGTAATTGCTTATATAAATTGAGTAAACTGTACATGAAAACAAGCTGTTAAATGTTCAATTAATCAGTTTGCAAAAATCGCCTAATGCTCTTACCACCAGTAAACACTTTCACAGATCATTCATAGGAGCTGAAAAGCAATAGAATATTTCATTTGCACAAGCAAGAAAGTTTCTTTATTTCCTGTTGGTTGGCTCTGGATCAGTTGTTCATTCAACAATGTTTTCTGCACCCTGAGGCTCCTTGGTGAACAAGACAGATAAAACCCCATGCACCTCAATCACATTCATTTTTAACATTGAGTAAGCAATGGAGATTTAAACAAAAGTTGCTATTCATCTCCCAGTTTTGTTTATCCAGTCTTCATTTGCCAGTAAAGCCCCTGAAGCTACTAAGAATGATAATATGGAAATAATGTAGCAGTGAGATCCAGATTTTGGATTGGAATTTGTGGAGAACAATTTCTGTGTATTTTTTTTTAATTTCCTCATGTTTAATATGGGGGCTTCAACCAGATGTCCTTATGTGGTAGACATCCCGGATGCTTTGTAAGAGCACCTTACTTCCACTTGGGGAAGGGATGTGTTAACATGCTGATTCTCAACAGACAGGTCTGGAATGGGAATGGGAAATCTTGCATTTCTAACAAGCACCAGGCGAATACTGACATTCTTTGTACCCAAGATGCATTTTGAGCTACAAGGGCAGAGCCTAGGCTGCACTCTACATATACCCACCCTGGCTTCTGCTTATCCTCTGGGGAAAAAAAACAAAAAGCAAATCAGAGAATTTAGCTAGAGATAGGAAGGTGTCCTTAACTGAGGTGAACACACAAGCATGGATGGGATCCCATAACCTGTGCATGTAAAATGAGGAGGGCAGTTACTACAAAACCTTTCCTTGAACTTCCCTTTGTTTTTTAATTTACTTTGTGGTGGGTCACATAGATGGACACTTTGAGGATGAGAATCAGCCCATCATCTTCATTATAGGAAATGACAGCAGACTCCATGCACTACTTATTGGTGAAGAATCTCTTCCCAGCACTTTTCTACATCATTATAGCAATCCTTTCCATTGCCTGAGTCTGACATAAAAAAAACCAAGTCCTAGAGCTGTTAAGTAATTTCTCCAATTTCATATAACTAGTAAGTAGTGGAGCACAATTCTAAAGCAATTCTGTGTAACTCCAGAACTATGTTATGCAAAATGCACCTCATTATCACTCAGCACTATCACCTTTCCATATCTTGATACAATTACTAGTTTGGTGGTGGAAGGCACATTATGCAGAGAAATGAAAGAACATTGATTTTATCAGCTGATATTATTTAAAATATCAACATTTGGTATGATTCATGTTTCTTGAAATGATGACCTATTCAAGAACTTGGATTTTTACATTTCTCAGATTTAATGAAGATATAGTTCAATAGATACAACATTCTATGAAAGTTTCTATTAATATGGATGTTTATCAGGAAAAATGTCTTGTCAAACACTCAAGATGTGCACGTGTGTGTGTGTGTGTGTGTGTGTGTGTGTGTGTGTGTTTGAATCTTTTACACTTAAAGTAAAGAAAGAATCTGTTCATAGTGTTTGGGCTAAAAAGTTTTGAGGATTATTTCTGTTATCTACTTCCTTTGGAAAATGGAACAACTTTATTTTCTTAAAAGTCAAATGCAGAAGTATGAAGTAAAATGGTATTTTCATTTTTGAATGTTTTCTTCCTTCCCAATATACATAACCTTTGGGAAGTAGATAAAAAGCTTTGTCTCCAGAATTGTCCTTCTAGATTATGAGATTTGGTCATGGTTATTACCTGGTATGGGTGTGATGGTTGTTTATGACCCTCAAAACAAATGTTAATATTGCATTTCTGTAAACTTACTTTGGGGAGAGATTCATTTTCCTTTTTTTCTGACTTTTTCATTTAATATGGGAAGATATTATTCTCAACTTTAAACATTAATAAGGACATAGGCAAAGTAGGATTTTTTAATAGTGGCCAGAATGGTGATATGTCTTTTGAGTAACTGTTGAAGAGCTGGGAAAACGGACGTGGGGAAATGAAATTTGGTGAGGGTGAAGTATATTTTTCCAGTATATGAAGGGTAACCTGTGGATGAGGTGGGTGATTCATTCTGTTTGACCTCAGTTTTCAACTTAAACCAATATGTGAACTTCAAAGTAGACAGATTTGGGCTCAATATGAAGACCCAGCTCATTTCAGAACTGTCTGAGGATGAAACACTGCCTTAGGTTATTGAGAGTTCTAGGAATATGGACAGACAGAGGTCTGGCCCACACAGCACCACAACTGTGGGGGATTAAACATCAGAGGGCTGACTGGGAGAGATCATCCTTAAGGTCCTTTCTAATTTTCAGGTTGGGTATCAGTTGTTTGAAGCCATGTACCTGCAGGCAGGCACTGATAAGAATCAGATTGGTTTGCAGGAGAGACTCTGGTCAATCTGCCAGATCAGGAGTTTATTTCTCTTCTCAGGTTTCTCTCTCCTTTGTGTGCCCTTGGCTTTCAAGTTTCTTTCTGTCCCAAAAGCCAAGCTCCTCTATTCTGATGGCGTGCTCAGTCCTGGAGTTCTGTTATCCCAACTTCCACATGTATCAACCCTGTGTCTAAATATACCTTACGGGGCCTCCCTGGTGGTCCAGAGGTTAAGTCTCAGAGCTATCACTGCTATAGCCTGAGTCGATCCCCGCCAGGGTGCTGACCCACTTATAGGGGAGACCTCTCCTGTCTTGCCTGCTGTTCCCCTTAACAGTGTATTTCAGTCAATCCACCTGTTTTGCTCCTCACTCTGTGTCTGGTGAATCCTCACATCCCCCACACTTCTGGCCTACACTTCACCTCTTCTATGCACAAATAAATAAATCTTAAAAAAATAAAAAATAAATAAACATACCTGTATGACTCTCCTGATGGCTGGATTGACAGAAGTTGCTGCATGGGACACTGGAAAGAACCAACCCACCCTGCACCCCACCCCCAGCAGATTGGTCCTGCATCAATGTTTTCAGGTAGTAT
Source organism: Scalopus aquaticus (assembly GCA_004024925.1). Lineage (NCBI taxonomy): Eukaryota > Metazoa > Chordata > Mammalia > Eulipotyphla > Talpidae > Scalopus > Scalopus aquaticus. The sequence continues at coordinate 163,062 of PVIJ01002227.1, read as the reverse complement.
AGAATTTATAGCAAATGGAGTAGCTTCAGTCACAATGACGAGAGGAGGGGGATATTTTTGTGTCGCTGTCCTTTCAGAAACACTCGAGTCATGCAGGGGCAGGCACTAACCCTGTCTTCATTCACTGCATCCCTGCGTGTGAGCATGCAGGGCACGAGACTCGGGATTCCAAGTCTAACAAGCGTAAATTGTGTGACTGGACAATGCACACCAGAGCCAGAAGCCTGAGAAGGACCGCTGTCTAGATGAGTGATTAGGCGTGTTTCCCTCCAGGAAGGAGATCAGCTCCACTCATCAATCCTACAAACATGCAGAGGTAGGAGTCAAGGAGGACAGTCAATTGCTTAAAGGGGAAATAAATACCAGTCTCAAACCCAACTCTGAGTAAAAGAAGGCATTTTTGTAGGTTTAAAGATAGTGTACATATAAGGACATTCTTCACTTGATATTCAAATAGACTAAATGTCTACTCACAGATTGTCTGAATCTCATAGGCATTTTCAAAATTCAGATACATTTGACTGGTAGTAATTATTTTCTGAATTCTTTCAGGTTTATTCTTGAAACCTAACTTTAACTTATTAAATGGTCTTTCAGTTTTCAATTTCTCAAATAATTATGGTGTAGTAATATTTTTTTCCATTATTTATTTGCTTATACATGACCTGTTTAGGGATGAGGAACAGAAAGATTCATTAAGAGGAATTAAGTAAAAGAACATTTCATACTAAAGTGTATGTTGATGGAGTTCTTAAGTTACTCAAAGTGGGAAGTCTTGGATTCATATTAGAAACTGTATTAAACATATCTTCATATTTGTACTTGAAAACTGTATTAAAATTATGAAGCATTATTTGTAAAGGGCTCACATATAAATATGGAGACAATATTAAAGTCCTTTATTAGAAAACTGGAAAACTTTCAAAGAAAATCCTAAGGGTTCTATAAAACACTAGAAGATTTGAGTTTAGCAAATTCTCAGGAAAAGGGTTGAAATACAGAAACCAGTTTTTCTACAACTACCAGGAGAAAAAAGAAATTTAAATTAAACAAATACATTAAAAATAACATACAAACTAAAGAGCACTTAGGTATAAAAACAAACTACAAAATTTCTCTACTAAAAAAACCCAAAATATTGATGAGAAAAGGTGAATTCCCTGAAGATACACACACACACACACACACACACACACACACACCATGTTTATAGAATAAAATTTTTCATTGAAAATAGTCAAATTCTCCCAAAACTGAGTTATAGATTCACCACAATCCAAACTGATACAATGTGTTTATGTTAAAATTTAAAAACTTTTTCTAAGATTTATGGGAAAAAATGAGAGTAGTCAAAATAAGTTTGAAAAAGTACATTACCTAAGTTCAGATTTTCTGTATAAGTTAGTAATCAAGGTATAGATTGATAATAAAATGCTCTATAAATCAATGGAATAGAATAGAAATAATCCTCACTGACTTTTCACAATTGCATTAATTCACTTTCATAGAAAGGGATGATCTTTTCAATGAATCATGCTATAAATATTGGGCATTTATATGTAAAAAATGAACTTTTATTTTTACATGAAAAGCCAAAAGAGCTTTTAATCTAATAAAGTTAGATTAAAATTTCTTGCATTAGATTAAAATCTCTTGCATTTTGAAAGATATTGTTAAATGAAAAGACTAGACACAGTTTAGAAGAAAATATCTGAAAAATACTTAGCTGATAAATGGCTAGTAATATATAAAAAAAAATTCAAATTCTGTACTAAGAGACAAATAATATATAATGGACAAAATATTTTTACACTTTGTCGATGAATTATAGTTGTTCAATAAACACATGGGAAAGTATTCAATCTCATTAGTAATTAATGAAATGCAAATTAAAACTGTACCATGATACAACTAAAACAAACAAGAAGCATCAACACCAAATGTGTGCTAGGATGTGAAGCAATGAATACTCTTGCACATTGTTGATGTAAACACAAATACTACAAACCATTTTAAAGACAACTGGGCAGTTTCTCATAGAATCAAAAACATACTTATCACAAGTCCCAGCAAATTCACTATAGAAGTTCACTCCAGTGAAATGAAAACATAAGGACCCATACTTGTTCACGAATATTTACCACCGCTTTATCCATAGTCACCAAAATGTGGGGAGAACTAGCAAATGTCCATTAATTTTTGAATAAAGAGATTGTAGTACATGGAATAAGGCACATCCTAAAAATCAAATGATTCCTGTAACAGTGCAGATGAATCTCAGAAGCACTGTGCAAGTTAAAGAGCCACCAGCCACTGAAGGCTACATGTATGATTTTAGTAGTTATAGGTCATCCTGAAAAAGACAAAATTATAGGGAGAGGAATGAGACCAGCATTTCTCAGAAACTAGGAGAGGGTTAGAGGACTGACTACAAAGCTGAATTAAGAAACAAGTAAGATGATGAAAAAGTTATATTTTGTTTATGATTGTGGTTCAAAGGTCTGTAAATACATTTGTAGAAGCTCATTAAACTCTACCCTTAAAATGAATCCATCCTACTCTATATCCAACTATTCTGGTAACAAGCTAATTGAAAAGAAAGGGAAAATTCTCACTATAATGAGTAAATGGAAACAAGTGAGATAACGCTGGTGGCAGCAAAATGTCCAGAACAACTCCTGTGTCTATTCTGATAATTAAATGAATTAAAACAATATGGTTATGGACCTTCTGGAATTCCCTAAGTACCAACTATTTTCATATGTACTTAAGGGAAAACCCTACAACAATTTAGCAGTGTGAGCTATACAATATGTACGCAGCACAAACGTTGTTCTTATTTTGTATGATGCTTCCCCCTTCTTGAACAAATAACCCAGATAAGAAGACACTGAACCTGGATTCGGGGTTGAGTGAATGCTCAACCCTGTTGAGTGACACTGGTTACAGTGTCATGATGATAACCTGATAGCTCACCGCTGGAGGCCTGAACACCTCTATCTTCTCTGATAGTATAAAGGAAAAAGTGCTCTTTTGTTCTTACTGACATTGTCTCCAGCACAAAGGAATAGATGGGCTGACATCTTCTACCCACGGGAGTCTTAGACACTTAATAATGGACTTTGAAGGATGTCTTTTCCTATGTATTTCTGTAAGGGTGACTTAATTTACACCCATTTTTCTTTTTCAGTTTTATTCAGTCTTTTGCATAAAATATTTTTCATGAAACCGTATATTTTATTGGAGTTCAATTCATTTATAGGATTCCTGAGTATCTTGGAATATTTAATTCTCTACCTTCATCTGCAACAACATTTGATATACACAGTGCTGAGGACTTGTTGCCCACCTCAGCGCAGTGCTGAATCTGATACACCACAGAACATCTGATGGTCTGGTTGCACTTAATATGTCTAATGGAAATGTAATATTCTCACAATTGTGTTTGCCCTCCCAGGAGCACTGAATTATTTATGAATAGCCTCCCTCATGTCTAAGTAAGACACAACTATTTTACTAAGCAACATGAAAGAGGTTTCCCGGGTCAGCCATGAAGACAATCTCTGAGCACACAAACTCCACACTGGGGACTGCTCCTTCCTGGACCATTACAGTTTCCCAACAGTGGACAAAGCAGAATAGCTGCTACCCCCATGCCCCATCTAGCAGAATTTTTTTCATGTTAGAATTCATATGTAAGTGCTTGTGCACATGCACGCGCATGCGCGCGCACACACACACACACACACACACACACACAGAGTCTATGTTTGGCGGGACATCTATTGTTCATGAAGCCTCATCTCCACTTACAAGAGCAAAGATGAGTGAGCATCTAGAAGCTGTTGCCGGAAACTGAACATCCATGTGTGGAAGTGAGGCACGTTGCGGATGTGGCTTCTTCAGTTTCTGGGAATGCTACATGCTTGCCCTTGGAGTTATCCTTGTCCTCGGGAACACTTCAAAGAGACTAATCTGAGGTGTGCTTTTGGAAAATGAATCTGGCTTTAAACCTAGAAGAGGCAGATTTGAATTTTAGCTCCTCAATGGTTGACCGATCTATCCTACTCTTATATATAATAATTTCCAGACTTTGAAGGTTTGAGGAGCTCTCTCCAGGTATTAGTACAATACACATACATGGAGAAGATCAATGAGTACCAGAAGACTTTTCTAATGCTAGCTAATATTCAGACTTTATTCAGTATATGGGAGCTTCTTTATTCAGTAATCTGGCAAATATCAAGAGGTGTAGATTTCTAAGTGTGGAACTTGTCTGTGATGCAAGCATCACTCCTGGCCACATCCAACAGTCTTCCTCTACTGGGCATGAGGAGAAAGAATCTGGGCCCTGGAAGTAGGAGGTGAGACTCTCCTCAGACTTAGATCCATTCTCATCTCTTTGCTGGCCACCTCTGTTTCTACTGTGAAGGGGATCATGGTATAATCTCCAGAAACAGCAGGGGACATAAGTCTTTATTATCAAATGACTAGTATTGCTTTAGACCATACCCTTTGGGAAAATGGAACACGAGCACCATCTTAATCCATTCCAGCAGCTATAACAGAATAACAGTAAGTGAGGGAGTGGGGAGGTTAGCGACAACAGATATCCACGTGTCAGTTCTAGAGGCTGGAAGTTCAAGATCAGGGTGCTGGCAGGTTCAATGTTTGGTAAGGAACCTCTTGCTGGTTAGCGACAGGTCTTCTTGTTGTATTCTCACATGGTGGAAGAGACAAGGGGACTCTCTGTGATCTTTTTTTACAAGATTACTAACCCCATTCCTGTGGTTTCACCCTCATGACCTAGTCATCTCCCCAAAGCCACCCTGATATTAACCTGGGAGGCAGAGTTCCCACACAGGGAGGGTAACATTTAGTTCACAGCAATCTTGATCCAGAGAAGTTTCAAAAATTGAATTAGAAATTTTAAAAAGTGTGAAAAAATGGTTTATATATTTGTTTTAAAATCTTTTGGTACACCTTTTAAACCTTGTAACATCTTTGAAAAATACATATAAAAAAATATCAGCCTGGGGCCTCTCTGTTGGCACAATGGGTTAAGCACAGCACTGTGAAGCTATCCAGAGCCACTGCAGCACAAGTTTGATCCCTGGCCAGGGAGATTCCCACATGGCACAGCAGACCTCTCCTGCCTCGCCCGCTGCTCCCCTCAGCAGTGTACTTCAGCAGATCTGCCTGTTCTGCTCTGTCTCTAGTGAATCCTGTCACCATCCCACACCTCTGGGCTACACCCCAGCTTTTATTCATAAATAAATAAAATCTTTAAAAAATATATTAGCCTAATTCATATTATCAATGGGAGACTTGAAAGTCTGCTTCTCATTTGACCAGAGCTAAAAAAGAAAAACACACAACAAACACATCCTATGTGAGTCTTACTACTTTTAACAATTGGCAGGACTTCTAAATTTGGTCAACAGCTGGTTGAAATTTTTAGATTTCTGCAACAAAATGGAAATGATACGGTATGTTAATTAGGAACCATACCTAGGAAAGATGCCCAAGGCTTGTCTCATCTACTTGGTGGATTTTATATAAGCAAGTATTTCTACATAGAATAGCTAAACAGACCTATATCTAGCATGCTGAAAATGTTTAACTCTTAGTCGAGCAAGAAACAACTTAATATCTGAAGGACGCTATTCATGTTCGAGTTCTTTATTTTATTTTATATTTTGGTGACATGAGGAGATAATCAATACTTCTTAGAAGTAGTGAAAAGTAGGTTCCGGGCCTTCCTGGTGGCACAGCGGTTGCGCGCTGCGCTGTGGAGCTGTCAGCAGCACGCGATGTGAGTTCGACGCCCAGCCGGGGAGAGTCCCACATGGTGCGGCAGACCTCTCCTGCCTCGCCCGCTGCTCCCCTCGGCAGTGTATTTCTGATCTGCCTGTTCTGCTCCCCACTCTGTCTCTGGTGAACCCTCTCACAGCCCTACGCCTCTGGCCTGTACCCTAGCTTATATTATAAATAAACCAATCTTTTTTTTTTTTTTTTAAAAAAGTAGGTTCCGTGCCAGTATAAATCTTTTTTTTCCCTAAGATTTATTTATTTATACATACAAGCTGGAGTACAGGCCAGAGGCATGGGCGGCGAGAGGGTTCACCAGAGACAGAGTGGGGAGCAAAACAGGCAGATCAGAAATATACTGCTGAGGGGAGCAGCGGGTGAGGCAGGAGAGGTCTGCCGCACCATGTGGGACTCTCCCTGGCCGGGCGTCGAACTCACATAGTGCACTGCCGACAGCTCCACAGCGCAGCGCTCAACCACTGTGCCACCAGGGAGGCCCTCCAGTATAAATCTTTATGAGTGAGATGTCACATCTAAGATTTCTGGAGAAGGAACCATGGGCACGTTGCAGTCCCAAAGATAGAATACATTTAAACGTGTTGATCCATCTATTTGTTTGCTACACACTTTTTCATGCCCAAAGTATGGGCACTGTGTGAAGTTTTTGGTTGGCAGATCTCCACCCACCCGCCCTGGCCAAAAAAACCCAACACACCATCATTGTATTTATACTGGAGAGCTAAACTTGTAGTCAGCAAATAGAGCATTTAGAACCTAGAATAAGTGAAATTTAAATGGGGAGAGATTTACAAGATATGGTGAAAATGAGTGATCATTAACCTCTTGAGGGTGACATTTGAATTGAATCTTGAGGGATTAGAAAGAATTTGTCAAACCTTGTATGAAGAGGAGGACACATGTGCCAGAATAAATACCATTTATTCCTGCTGGGCCACAGCCCTAATAAGGCCCAGTGGGGTGCTGGATATTTCCTGTTCTCATAACTCCAGGATGAGGCCAATGGGGCAAATGGCCAGTGAACCACTCAGTGCATTTTGGCCCTCCAGAAATGCAAACCAGAAAACGGATGCAAGTGAGTTTTCCAAGCTGAAGGCTGAAATTGTTTTTGAGTTGTTTTATTTTTTTTGTTTGTTTGTTTTGTTTTTTTTATGTGACCACTTTCTAAGATGTGGGATTAGCTCTCCCAGGAAAATCAGCTGCATGTGGGATTTCCTCTGAGAGCCTGCTAATTGCTTTGTAGGTCTCAACACACCATACAGTGTTGTCAGGGATTGCTATGGATATAGCCAACTCTGTTCTGCTAAACAAAACCAGTGATTTGGAAAAATTACAGGCCTGGATGCCATCTTTGGCACCACCATCCTCCCTGCTAACAATTAAAAAAGAGGGGAAAAAAAATATTGGCCTGTGTACCAAACCCTGAAAGGCTTGTTTGTCAATATAGAAGATGGTGATCCTGTGGAAAGGAAGTTAAATGGAACACTGAGTAAACTTAAATGATTTAACCTAGGTGACATCTTGGAGGTTGTTGTGCTTTCTTTTTGAACAGTTATTTGGAAACAAAAATGACATACTCTGCAGTGCTAACCAGATGTAAGTACTGCTTAGCCGCTGGTCGTAATGACAACTCCTTTAGAAGAGCCCATTAGTCAGGAAAAGGATATTTATGGGCACCAGGCTCCTTTTACTCGGGACTTGTACAAACACAGGATTGTGTATAGACCCGAGTTAACAAATATAAAGTAAGATACTGAGTGTCTCTTTGTTTTGTTTTGTTCTTTTATCCTTTACCCTGAAGTGCCCTGGACTTTTGTAAAGTTTCAGAAAGAAGTCATCTTAACTTAGAAGTTCTACTTACCCTTTTATTATTATTCCACATTAGGGAGAAGGAGCTTGTATGACTCACGCAGACTTCTGCATCTTGTGAAGATACACAGATACCACATCAGTGAGCACTTCTTAAGACTGTGAATACAGATGGGAGATCTGATTTACCCACCCCAGAAGAGAATGAACACAACAGTAATCCGGAAGGAGAGTCTTATATTTCCTTTATAACACGCATGTTTTTAAAGAAAAATCTTCCTTTTTTAAGTTGAGACAACACTGGTTTTACAGTCCTGTATCTCACTTAGACGTATAGGATGATACCCTCCAGGCACACAGAGTGCAGTGTCCTCCAACATAGTCTATTTGCCTCTTCCCTGTTGTACCATCAATTCCTTAGTCAGATTTCTAGGATTTGTTATTAGTTTGGTTTGATCTGACCCTCTGCTTCGATTCTCTGTATTCTACATATAAGTGACACCATCTAGAATTTTTCTTCTGATTTATTTCACTTAACTTAAAAAATAATAATAAATCATTTGTATCCTCTTAGTCTAATTCTTTCAGAGTACAGTGCTATAGCATGTCTTTTAATGCTAACTCAGTTTACCAAACCAGTGCAGAAGCAAATGCTTGCGACATTAGCTCTCTGACAAATAGGAGTTTAGTGAACAGTACACACCAAGAGACATCAGGCTGAGTCTTTGCGCATTGATGTGGGTCAAATCTGCCCTCTCGCCTTGGGTGCTAGGCTAGGTTTTCATCTTTGTGATTCTCCTTTATCTATGGGAAGTCAGGAGCTGTGTTCCAAATGACATCTTTTAATTTTCACATGCGTTTTTGTCAGGTGGTCTAAGTAGTATCCATTGGTCATCTATGCAGATGCTGAACTGCTCTTGTCTTACTTTGTAAGCTTCTCTGTTTCTGTAAGCACTTTGTATGGATGAATTCAGCTGCGGTGTTCAGACAGAAACTTTTGAGGAAATGTTTTCAAGGAAATTAAATTTATATTCAAGAAACATCATTCAAAAAGACAGAATCGAGTTTGTAGATTCGAGTTTAGGAGACCAGACAGCCTGGGGCTGCAACTCAGCTGTGCTGCATCAGTGGCTTCCAGAATGAAGTATCTGCTTTCCTGCTCCAGCCTGTAGCACTTCCCTTGTTGGTCACATAAGTGCTCAGATGTGCCTGGGTGATGCCGTCTCTTACCTTCTTAGCTCTGTATAAATAAATAGCTCAGTTTGTAAAGCAAAGCAAAATCTAAAATAAACTCATGATCCTACTGCATATTTGTCTATATTAACAAGTGTGTTTATGCCCCACACTAAATTCACATGGAGGAAAAATCAGGCAGTCTTATCAGAGATGGAATACACAGCCTGCTCTCCATACTGGAGAAAAACCCACCTGAGTCGGTCTGGCAGGCGATGACAATTTGTTTAGGGACTTGCATTCTTCTTTTCTGGCATATTTATAATGCACCCATACTCACTGGCCCAACACATCCCTACTTGCCTTCTACACTTCCTGCAATCTTTCATATTTTCTAAAATCATCGCTCCACAATCAACACTTTGCTGTTTTCACACTCTTGTCAGGGTATTTCTGCCATCTCTGTGTATTAGCTCAACTCTAGCTCTATTCTGAAGCTGTCCTTGAACAGAAGCCTTTTCCAGTCAGTTGTTTCACATCTTCTGTATGCACCAGTGTCCAAGAAGCAAATATTTCACACACTACCTCTTCATAAATGAAACTTTCCTTCCCAAACAAGCATCTTGAACCATCCAACGCCCATGTCTGTAGAGGCTTGACCAATATCTCTGATGACCATCCTACCTACCACATCTGCCTGACAGTCGTGGAAAAGTCTTTTGTCTTATTACCACCTGATACCCCGTCATCTGAACTCACTGCTGAAAACTTCCAGTCACTTAACCACAACTTCTCTTCTTTTCAGATTGCTTTTTCAGGTACTCTCATGACAACCATTTCAGTTATTGAAATAGCCATTAACCAACTAATTCATTTATTGACTGTATGGAGGTCCCTAGTCCACTAGACACATTTACTCCTATTTACCGCTGTTCAACATTCTTCAACTTCTTCTTAAGGAACATCCCTTCCCCCACAGTTAATATTTTTTGGATCATTGATATTAGCTCATTTGAGGACCCTCTAGAAATCCAGGTGGTAGAGGTTCACTTGCATATCCCACTCAATGTCTCCACCATACTCTAAGTAGTCATATATCTAGGAAATAAATTAAACTACTGCTGTTGGAGGTAGAAGCTTCTGAAGTTGCCTTTTTAAAATCATGTAGGTTTCTTTTCTATGCTTTTATTACAAAGAACCATTGGAATTTTTACAGTAACCATATTGGGAGGCGTTGTTGAGCCAATAGATGATCTACATGCATATGGAGAAGTGTTCACACAATGGTGGCTTTTCCCCTAGAAGTGCTTCCTATTCACCATCTCTTATGTCCCCTTATGCATTATGTCTCTTATGCTTTATGGTTTTGTCTCCCAGTTAGGCACAGTAAGTTAACACCACTGTTTGTACAATCATTGTTGCTGCTGCTGTCATGCTGAAGAATTAATACATCTTGGGTTTGTGATTACTAAGTAACAGGCAACAATGACCATAAGAGGTAGAGGCTGTTAACCAATCATTGTACAGATGAGAAAACTGAAGGTTTGGGTTACAAGTCAGTTTCAAGGCCATCTCCTTTGAAAGTGTGATGGAGAATATGTTGGGAGCTAAATCTAATTCCAGAATACTCCATTGCTCTACTACTCTGCCTTTCTGATAGATATAACTCTGGCTTCTTGGCAATAGCCAAACAGCTACAAAAATGGAACCAATTAACAAAGCCTCTTGTCTGGATTCTACAATGGTAGCTCATGGATAATGAATGGGTTTTGCACAAGCAATACTCACCCTTGGGTAATAGCACTTGGCCTGTGACACACAACTTGATTCTCAACTGTGTCATACTGTGTCATGGGTACTAATAAAACTGGAGCTACAGTGTCTTTAGGGGAAAATGCATACAACTACAACAAACAAGTAAGAATTTATCTGATTCATAAAATTGACACCTGCAGCCTCAGTGCCCTGGGCCAATCTTACACAAATGTTTTCAAAACAGTAAAACTCATGAAATGCCAGCCAAGTATCCTAGTGAATTAAAGCTATGCTTCTTGTGCTGTCCCTCCAGGTCCTCCTCAATTCATTGCTTCATCCTGGAGACATGAACACAACAGAGAATCAAAAGACAAGCAAGGACAGTCGCCTGTCTGGACCTTTGCTGTGGGACACAGTGGATGAGTCAAGCAGTATCCAGAGGACCTCAGTCTCTTTCTGGGAGTCTCCTTCCTCTTAGATGGAGTGAGGGGATTGTGATGGCATTTCTCAAGCTCATGCCAGACTTCAGAATTAGATTTTAGACATGTGGAAGCTTTTTTCAGATTAAATTTTAGAATTTAGAATTCAAAAATGTTTGGGTAGACATAGAGTATACCCATTGTTAGCTATTTACATGTATCAATTCCATTGAGTCATCAAATTAAAATTGTGACCCAATCTTCATTCTAAACAGATTGTCCCTGAAGCTGACCATGTCTGTTGGACATCATAAGGAAGGATTTCTATGCTTTATAGTGTGGGCACTGTGACCACTCCTGCCCCTTTCAAATAGTCTCATTATCTCACCATGTTTCCAGTTTTATTTGGGAATATGTGTTGAATTCTATGAGTAAATGCAAGTAAGGTTAAGTGATTGTTTCTCTTAACTGAGCCTCATTTTTGGCCGTATCCACAACCCTTCCTTTTACTGAATATTTTCCTCATAAAATGCACATCGCACGGAGCTTTCTGGTGGAAAACTCATAAGTCAGGGAAAGAAAGTCTTCAGAAACATCCTTTTTAGAAAAGTTCCCAGTGTTGCAGATGAAGTTATTGCAACTATGATTAAGTATTTTGAAAAAGCCAAATTGTATTGGTAAAATCATTACATTTGTTTGAGGATGGTGAGATGTTTGCTAACTACAAAAAATAATATAAACATGATAAGGATAATGTAAATTGCCTATGTCTATGTCTGGAAATGTTGTTAATGTATCCACATTTGTCATATAACTTTAATAATAGAAATAAAATATCACAAAGTTAGATTCCCCTGGGTAGTCACAGGACAGCCTCAGAAACAGACATAATTTCTCTTCCTCCACATGTTAGCTGCGCAGATGTCCTCTATCCGGCCATCATCTCTGTGTATTCATGGGCATTATTATTAGCCTGTATTTATCAGCTGTATTGAGAGGACCTAGATCATAGGATAAATGTATTTGATCACTGAGATGTTCCACATTGAAACACTAGACATTTTAAAATTCTACCACTCGCCAGCAGAGTTGGACTTTTATCAGATCCAGGGAGCATGTAATGAAACTTTGTTCAGCTCTGTACCTCAGCTTCTGCAGCCAAGTATCCCAGGTCCCTGTTTGTCTTTCATTCTCATTACTTCTTCCCATGGATCTTCCCAGACAGCAGAGCGCAGCAGGTGTTCTAAAGCCAGACCCCATCCACGAGACAGCGTCCCAGGTAACTATCTAGAGCCCTGGATTCCTACCCCTGTGTGCTGGGAAGTAGGCTTTCAGCAACACATTTCTGATTCTGGGTCATGAGGGATACAGGGTGTTGTTATGACACTTCATTGAGGAGCATCCCTTCCTCTCATTGTCCCCCTAGGTGCCTTCAAAACCCCATGCAAAGCAGAGTACTGTTCCCAGAATGCCAGACTACCTTGGTTCCCTTGGTCAATAAGAGGAAGCAGTTTGAAGAAAAGGAAGTAGTTTAATTTAACAAATGGAGGAGAGCAGCATTCATGTCTGAACGACCACCGTCCTGCTCTCTGGCAGAGTTCGGGGGTGTTTGTCTGGTGTTACAAGGGAGCAAAAGGGCAAGGGTCAGCATGTCCATCCTCGTGACACAAGCATCTGGAGGTTCTGGTTGATGCCAGCTTGCTTTTGCCATCACCTGGTGGTGAGCAATTCTGATATTATCTTCCTAGTGATGCTCTTTTCCCTCCAATTATAAAAAAAATAAAGTTTGTTAAACCTAGAGGGTAAGTAGAAGAAATGGGAGAGCTTATGTCTGGGACAGGAAGAGACTTATATTTTGCTGCTGCAACAGCATTCTATGAACATATGTTGATTGAATGAAGAGGGAGGGCAGAAAACAGAAATCAACCTGGGGCCAATGCTATGTGATGTTATGTCATTTTTTACACTACCTAATTGGAAAAGCCTCAGGAATCGTACTTACAGCTAGCGCCTGGGGGAATAAAATTTCCAAAGAACTTATTCTGAAAAGAGAAGCCTTTGCTGGTCCTCTCTTATCTCAAATGCTCTGACTTTTACTCAAATAGCTTCGCAGCTCTCTGTTCCAGGTAGAGATTTCTTCCCCTCAATGAGCTGTCTCTTAATCTCCTCCACTTCAAAGAACACTTAATGGTTTCACGAACCTTTCTGAGGAGCTAGGAAGGTCATGGAACATCATTGTGGTTCCTGGTTCCCTCTTCAATGCAAATTCTATTTTTGTAATAGCCACTTCAAGTGAGTATTATATTTGACAGTATTACACATACCTTTGTAGCACTTCTACATTCAATCTCACACATGTTTCTTTGAAACGTTGGCTCCTATATTTCAGAATGCTGTATGCTCCTGGGTGTAGAGTGGATTCCATTGCTTCTATTTTCAAATATTTCTATTGTTCCATGTTTGATAATGCTGAACAAAAGATGAAATGTTCTCATGCTTCTTTCTCAACTTGCTTTAAATGTTGCCTCCTGCAAACTCTGCATGGCAAAAGAAGGAGGAACAAAGGAAGTCATTATGCAAAATAAACACAAGTAAAAACAAAAATAGCAGGTCCTGCTCTTTTTGTAGGTAGTGCAATTGTTATATGAAGCTTTAGATTCACAAGGTGAAGTAAAAAAGTAATATTTTCCTTTTCTGTTAATCAACAGTTTAATAATTATGTCAGGATACCTAGACTTAACAGAGCAAGAATTTTAGTGTCTAAGTAGTCATTTATATATAATCATTTTCTTCTGGCTTGCTGCCTTTAAACATTAAATATAATGTCTCTATCATCCTTATTGTTGAATCCTTGCCAGGATTATTTTTGAACTATCAGATTATGTGATTAGTTTATTTTGTAATAGTCTAACACCCTTAGCAGGTTTCACTTTATCATTTTTCAAATGTTGCATTAAAACTGGAACTAAATTGTCCAGACTCAACTTCAGGTCTGAGTTTTAATGTGTGGAAAACAAAGATTCCAAAACAATTTCCTTCCAGAGATAGAATCATAATCAAAATAAATTTTTATATTTTCTAGAGTTAAATCTAAGGTATCTTGCTTTACCCCAAATAATTGAATACAAATTTAGTTTTATTAATTATTCACTCCACAGGGAAGAAAAAATTTGCTAACTTTTTTAAACTATACATCAATTATTTATATTACATGGAAACTTCACTTCATCCTAATCAGTAAATACTAAGTATAGGAAGTTTTGTAAACCAAATAACAGGTTTATTAGTAACTGGATGCGATAGACTATTTCTTGGTACTAAATGGTAAAGACAACAAGATTTTAATCTGATTCAATCTTAGGGATAAAAATTTGGGAAGAAGGGACGTTAAATGTGGGTCTGGATCAGTGATATTGGGCTAGAAAACAATCCTGAGGTCTCAGTGGGTTATAGCAACACCTGTCTTAGGGTTTGCCTACCTCACTCTGGGCCATAGGGTGACCGAGAAGACTGCACAGACTCTGAAAGCTTCCAATTTAACAGTGTCAATTTCCTGCCCACCCTAAGGAAAGGTGGAGCTGGGCAGGGAGGTGAAACTAGAAAAAACTAGGACAAGGACTAAGAGGAGGAGATGAAGCAAAGAGAAATGGAGAAAGAAGAGAAAGAAGGAACATGGAACAGAAAGACATTTGAAGAAGCAATGCTTGCTTATTGTCCTTGGACTTGTACTGAGGACTTGCTGGACATGGAAGGAGACAAACAGACCTGGGTGAGTGACCTGTGGGGAGACTGACAATGGCAGTCTTTATCTTGATTTTGATCTTGCTCTTTTCCTTAGAGACTTTACTGACCTGTTCTGCCCCTTCCCTAAAGTTGCCCACCAGAAGATGCCTTAGACTTGTGGCAGGATTTTTGGCCTCAGAGGCCCTGCTTTGAGCCAACCCTGTTGCTGAGCATTTACACACGAGGGGATGGGTAACTTTGGGTGCTTAATTAGAAACTATTTTGGGCCTGGTGGCACAATGGGTTAATGCAGCACTATGAAGCTATCCAGAGCCACTGCAGCACGAGTTCGATATCCAGCCAGGGATCTTCCCATATGGTGCAGCAGACCTCTCCTGCCATGTCCACTGTTCCCCTCAGCAGTGTATTTCAGCTGATCTGCCTGTTATGCTCCCTGTTCTCTCTGGTGAATCCTCTCACCACTCCACACCTCGGGCCTACACCCCAGCTTGTATGCATAAATAAATAAAAATCTTTAAAAAAAAATAGAAACTATTTTTGTTAAAGTATTTACAGGTCCGATACGACTGAGGCAGAGTTTGATGCAATCAGCAAAGCAGTGATTTATTGCTAGCTTGAGCTAGGGTCCCAATTAGCCTGGTGTACCGACGCAAAAATGGAGGCAAAAATGGAGGCCCCGAGTACAGAATTGGGTCAGCTTATAAAGGCAATGGCATTCAGCAAGTCACAGTGAACTTCGCAAGACATCAAGGATGAGGGGGTCGTGCAGCAGATGGTCTGTGCTGTTATCTTTACGAGTTCCTGGAATCCTCGCCCTAGGCAGGGGGAGTTTTATCTCAAGGTTGCTGGCCTTGAGACTTTTACGGCTACTGGCAGCCTGGCGCCTTGCTGCCACTAATGTTGGTTTTAACCTTTGTCGGTGGCCAAACATTCTGAACAGTTTTTAGCATTGTTACTTTTACATTTTAAACATATTCTTTCTCATCTTTCTATTGCATACTAATAGTATTAAAGTTCCATTCTATTGAAGGTCTTATGCACTAATAGCATGTTTGTCTTTATGAGACTGATGACAGAACCCATTTGGAGGAGGCAGGTTTGGGGGCCCTGGAATGCTCCTCATTCTGCCCTGTAACACAACCAGAAGTGACAGTTTCTTCCATGTACATTTCATAGGTGTAATAGTTATAAACAAATGTAACATGGATACACTTAATTTTACAGGATGTGTGAGACACAATCATCTCACAGACGAGAAAGTGGAACATTTGATACACGGTGCTAATGGCAATGCAAGATTGGGTCCAGAGTGATTTTCTAGTAGTCCAAATTGGGAACTTTATTTTCCTGAATATTGTTTTCTTCATCCTTTTCAAGAGGGCCGATCGTGCCTATCCCAGAGATGGTTGGAACACACTGAGACAGCAGATAGGGCCTGGAACGGGGCTGGTTTCATGAAAGTCAACTATAAACATCCCTGCTGATAGTGTTGCATTTGGGTGAATATTTTGAGTGTGCAGGGAGTTTTATGTTAATCTTTATTTAAGCCTTACACTAATAAATATGACTGTGAACATTTTATATATGGTAAAGTTGGGGTAATCCAGGTCCCCCAACCCCAGGTTTAGTCATATTGGGAATGTGCTGCCCTGGGGGTTATCACCTGCACCAAGCCCCACACCTAGATTCCTGGTTCCTCCCCCATGATTTCCAGTCAATTTCCATTAATGCCCCTTACCTAGCCAAAGGCAACAAATGACCTTTTCTAACAGAAAGATGGTACTTTGGGGTGTTGTTTGTAAATGAGCTCACTTTGATGAGTTGAATTAAGCCAAAGGATAGAAGATTAGGACAGCATTAGGAGAATATTACAATGCTAATAGGTGACAGACAGAATTGAGGATTGGTAGAATGAATCATTGACAATTTTTTAGTTTCTTGATATTTCAGTCACTTTGGATGATGTGCTTCTCAAGAGTTATTCCTTCTAGTGCTCAAAGTCTTATTATCTCTGGTTCAAGAGGAAGAAGTTGAGGTTAGACAATCTGATAACTTATTGGAGTCTCTCCTGCATGATAGTAAACTAGTTGGACTTTAAAGTAAAAATTTCCACTCTAATTTTGGCATTCTTTCAGTTCCATGCAGATTATAATAGTAAGGGCAATAAATAATAAAGAACTTCCTCAAATACATTTCAACTTCCTTGGATACGGGTCAATTCAATTCAGCTTGTTTGTTTTATTTGTGTTCTTGTTGCTTTGGTAGTTCTTCTTCAAGAAAAACAGTTATTCAGGCTGCCTGGACTGTTTGCTGCAGACATCACCTTGGCCATATCTGCTTCCAGGAGGTGGTATAATTGTTTTATTTTTTACCAGGAATCTACTATATGTTATACCCATGTATTTAATAAAATGATCCAGGCTAATGGGTTGTTCTTCTCCTGGCTCATCTCTTCTTTCCAAGTGTTCAGTTTTAACTTTGTGAACATTGGAAAGTGAGGGATACATATCAATCTTTTTCTCTCATCAATATTAATGTAACATTATGCATTTGTTTATATATTTTCAAGTACATGTAAGTTATATATATATATCTGTATTTTCAGAGAAAACTTTCTAACTCCTCTTTGTCTACTTAGCATCTCGAGCATTAGGTAAATGCAGCATTATGATTAGATTTTTTTCAGAAAAATGTTCATTTTAGTTTAATAGTTGAACCTAATAGTGAGCTGAGTTTGACATCAAGTCCAGATATGGAGGGAAATTAAATGTGTCTGCTGTATGCAATTCCACTGGCTATGGAAAGGTGAAGAAGGGTTATTATATGATAACCTTCCTTATCTCTGGAAATTCTTTATTGAAGGACAAATGGTTACAATCAATTTCATGGGTGAAAACGATTTATTGTAGTCAACATACTTGTTTTTCATTTTATTAGAAATACCCTGTTAAAGTATGGATACGAGTTCCAAATCACGACTGAGGCAGGTTCGATGCAAACAGCAAAGCGGTGGTTTATTTGCTAGCTGGAGCTAGGGTCCAAATCAGCCTGGTAGGCAAAATGAGGACCCCGAGTACAGAATTGGGTCAGCTTATAAAGGCATTTTCAGGGCAAACTGAGGCTATGACATGACGTAGGGCAGGGGGTAGCACATTCTTGAGGAACAGATGGTCAGTGCTGTTATCTCACAAGTTCTTGGAGTTTTACAGTGTTCTTGCCTCGGGTAAAGGGGAAGGTCTATCTTTAGGTTTACAGACACGAATTCTGGAACCTCTGCCCCAGGCCGAGGAGGTTTTATCTTTAAGTTACAGGCGCTTAGCGCCTTGCTGTCAACTGATGTCAGTTTTGGCCATTGTGACATTTTAACATTCTAGACACATTTTAACATTCTAACTTTTACAACCCTAAATATAATAAATATGTGTTAAGTCTAGACCATGTAATGTATATAAACACCACACCATAACATGATATGTTTTCATCTTAAATGCATAACTGATATGAAAACATGCAAGTTTAATTTTCTTTTTCCTTTATATACTGAAGGATATTTTTTATATTTGGTCATATCAAAGTTCTTATCCTAGACATTTAGCAAATATCTTATAAGTGGGGCCAATGGCTTTTCATAAATATCTCTTAGCAAAGTTCTCTGTTCTAATTCTTTGTTAGAAAGTAATGTATTCAATTTATTAGAAACCATCAATGTATTCTTGTTAAGGAATTGTTAGGCATCTGACATTTAAGATATACACTAGTTCTAAAAAAGAGTTTGCATAAATGTTTACCTTTTATATCAAAGTCAGTTTTATATCAAATATGACCTATTTGTTTTATGGAATTTATCTGAATGCAAACTAAGACGCACCTGATTCTATAACCACTGCCCCATCACCTTCTTTTCTGTCAGCCTCCATCAACTCTTCACAAAGTCAGTCCTGAGACACCTCTTGCTGTAGGTCTGTTCCACACCTCTTGCTGTAGGTCATATTCTATACCTCCACGGCTTCCACTAAGGGTTAAATAATGTTTTGAAGAATGAGGTCATTCATGGTATATTAACTTTTAATCACTTGGCATTTTTCTTAGCTACTTACCTACTTCAGTCTGTATCTCCTTGCTTCTGTCCAAGTATTCTCACAGGCTAAATTCTTCTGTGATCTCTGTCTTGGCTTTGCTGTTGGAATATAGACAAGCTCCTTGCCAAATCAGATAGAGCATATCATCCAAATCCATGGTGTCTACCACAAACCTGCGAAGCCTACATCTCAGAAAGGAGCAAGCGTGCCTCTGCCCAAGCTGCAGGCTCCTCATGAGGCACACTTTCAGTAGTCTGTCATTGTCAGATGGGGTCGATAGAATGGCTTCAACTGTGCACTGATTCCTATAACCTTACATGACTAAAGAGACTTTGTAGATATACTATTTAAGCCATAGACCTTAAATTAGAGGCAGTATCCTGGAGCACCATCTAATTACATGAGCCTCTAAATGCAAAGAAGTTTCTCTGGCTGCAGGCAAGGGAGGTTGAAAGAAGGGAAGTCTGGACCTCACAGGTAGTATAGGAGTTAAAGTCTCAGGGCTATCAAGCTATCACCAGCCACTGAGGCATGAGTTCGATCCCGGCCAGGGAGCTGACCCATACAGTGAGTCTGTCCTCTCCTGTGTCACCCACTGCTCCCCTCAGCAGTGTATTTCAGTAGCTCTGCCTGTTCTGCTCCCCACTCTGTCTCTGGTGAATCCTCTCACCGCCCGCCCCCACACACCTCTGGCCTACACCCCATTTCTTCTACTGATAATTAAATAAATAAATATAAATCTTAAGAAAAAAGAAGGGAAGTCTGAGAGACTCCATGTGAGGGGGAATTTTGATCCACCATTGTTGGAAGGAGCTGCATGAAAACTCTAGAAGGAATCCCAGGCTCTGGGAGCAAAGGCTCGCACCCAGCTAAGAGTCAGCAAAGAGGCACAGCCAGACTCAGTTCTATGACCAAAAGGAACTGATTTACACCGACCACCTGGATTAGCCTAGAAGCAGATTATTCCCAGATCCCTTAGTATGGAACGCTATGAAAACTTCAGAAATACAACTCATACCAGTAGAAAGTATCCAGCATGATGTATTTCCATCCTAAAACCCACATGCACCACGAATTACTGCATCTGCCTGCCTGAGTTAAGAATGTCTCTAAAAGTAACAGAGACCTTCTGTAGTGTCTAGGGGTGCTATGATCTGATCTGACTCCTAGTCTTGCGGGGTCTGGCCTGGGACTGGACATATTCAATCTCATCAAAACCTCCTTTGTCACTGTCATTGACATCCCAAAGGTGCAGATGCAGCCATTTCTCATGGTGCAGTGCTTGTGGAGCCCCACAAGTATCTGGTCATACACATTGCCATGACCCAGAGTTCTTGCTTTGGCACCCAGATGGGGGAATTTCGTGCCAGTCTGAGTATACCTGAGTACACCTTTCATGCCCACCTGACAGCACTGTCCTCCTGGGAACCAACTGTGCCCGTGCTCTGGCATGGTCCCCACCCCTTCCTTGCTTGCCTCCAGGTTCAAACTGCATCATGGGCCTCAGCATTCTCCCCAGCAACATCCAATGGGGTCTTAATATTTTGGGAAAACACAATATTTTGTGGAACAATGGGGCCATTTGGGGTTATTTTGTATTAACAAATATATCGGTCAGACAACATGTGTGTATGTGTTTTGAGCCTGGACTCTAACTTTGGGTCTCCATCTGATTCTGAGCAGCGGTCTAAACTTTGAGAACAAAGTTCTAGGTCCCTTTTATCCCTACTGAGCCTTGTCATCATCTCCCAAAGTCACCTGGAAGCCATGACTTAACCTGGTGAAAGCCATCTACGATCAAGTACAAATGGCTGATAACTTATTAAAACTTGTTACTCTCTCAACCCCAGATCATGCACTAATCGGCATTTTCAGCAATAGAGAAGGTAACAAAGCCCTTTATGGCCCCTGGTAACCTCTCATAGAATTTCCTTCCACCATATCAGCCCCAGTGACCTTTGCCATAATAGTTACAACCTGCATTTTATCAGACTAAGAAGGACATCCGACTAAGGAATCATCACTGTGGCTAAACGGGATATATTTGTGTTCTAAATAGCTTTCTTATGGACCAATGCTTTAAAATTGGATTTTTCCTCTTTTTTATTGACAAACAATAAAATGAACAGTTAAAAATCAATGCTGTTTGACCTTCATGTAAATGAAATAAACCTGGGCCCTACCCCTTGGGAAGAGTGCCCTCAGGTTAGGGTTCAAATTGCCTTGTCTTTAAGGTTGTGGACAATCTCCTGTGATAAAATCTCATTCCAATTCTCTACAGAGACAACTGTGTTATTGGTCGTCTGTGTTCTCCTGTTGGATTGGTCTCAGTTTGTTGTTCCCCTTCAGCCTTGATATATTTTGCGTTCATGATTTACAGCTCGGAAGCCAAATGTACTTGAGAGTCCACAGTTGGTAACTAGGGTGAAAAACAAGGAACCAAACTGCTAAAGTCAGTGCCAGACCTTGACAGGGCAAAACATTCCATCTAGTGAGTCAGGACAGGGACCTTAGAAGTTCCATACGTGGCCCTTATCGTGTAACTTAAAATAATTAATTCTGCCTAGAAGGGTTAGGAAGGGAAGAAAGGAAAAAAAAAACTAAGAGAAATAGAGGGAAGGAGACAGAGATTCTGAGAGAGAAAGAATATTGACACTAAGTTCTCAAATATCCCAACTATTTGCCCACTCTACTCATGTTCACTGGCAAATTATGAAACCCACCCACACTTCATTTATATTATTTAATTTATTGGGCCAAAAGTGATGCCCACATCCATTCAAATGCACAGATACTGGGGACTTTCCCTTTTGCTTATTTCTAGGAAGACACTAGGTTTCGTGGCATGCTTGTAGAGCTGAGTGGGTGCAGCGGGAGGGAGCTTGGCCCAATCCAGCAGGAAGTGGTCAACATGACCCACATTTTTGACAACATCTGTAGCCTAGTAATGGGCAGGTTGTTGTGGGGATGTTTAAATAAGAGACTGTGACCCTGGGAGTCTGAAGTTTGTGTAGCCTGGAGACCAGGCTCCAACTACAGAGGTGGTGGTGACTACCTGTAGGACCTCAATATTGTTTTAATTGTAAATGGACACATCAGGCTTGAAAGGCAGGTACCTTTAAGGGAATATGGACTGAAGTTTTGGAGATCTTGGGAGCCATTCATCAGATGGCTTCAGACAGAAGGTTGGCACTCAGACCTTCCCAGACAGATTCCTTAGGGACATCTGTAGGGACTCTAATCTCCACTTCAAACTGCAACCTGAGCACTGCTTCTGTGCCTACTGTCTCTAAAAATTGTTTGGAATTGGCTTAAGCCAACAACTCTCTAAGAGCTGTAATTCTGGTGTTTCTGGCACCATCACCTGCTGAATGGAGCTGACTGGCAATGCTGACTGGCACTACTGACATGTGACTGGTCATCTCTAAGAGCCATCTACTGTGTCTGATCCTCTGGCACTGTCTCCTGGTGCTCTTTCATCTGGCATTGTCTGTTCTGCCATCCAGTGCTGTCTAATCCAGCCTTTAGCCGGCTGCTACTGGCTGCTGTGGTGCCACCTCAACGGCACCACCTGTGATAACCTCCAGCTGGTTATCCTGGTCCACCTCTTGCTGGTGTGCCACCAGATCCAGGCTCTCCTCAAAGGGGCAGTGTCATCCTGCACAAGCAGCCCTTGTTAGGACGACTGGACACTGCAGACACTACCTGATGTAGGACAACCAGCCATGTCTGGCCTTAGAAACTAGTTCCCTTTCCCCAGTTACTTCTTTGTTAACAAACCCCCTTGTTGCTGCACCCTGAGTCTGAGTGGTTATTGCAGTTGTGAGTGTGAAGTTGTTTTTGAAGAGTTGGGTTCAGAGAGTGGGGTCCTTAGGCTAACTCTGGGAAAAGTTTAACATGCTCCTTTCAGCGACACTGGTGAGTTTCTCTGGCAAGTTTCTCCAGAGACAGAGAAGTTAGTTATCCAAAAGGGCAGGTTTTTTTTTTTTTTTGAAAAAGGGAGAGAAGAATAAAGGACACTTGCATAGTCACAAATGGGCAGAAAGAGCTGCCCCAAAGGGACAGGTTTGCTGAAAGAGACTTGCATAGTCGCAGGTGGGCAGTCTTGGAGGAGTGCTGCCTCTGCCGCTTTGCAAAAGGAGGTCAGTGATGAAAAGCACCTGCCTGGTCACGGTCACAGGCGGACAGAAGGACTGCTGCCCGCTGCCAATGCAGAGATTGCACTGATAGAGTCTTCTCTTTGGGAGGGGCTCATTCCTTTGTGGGATTGCTACCTACTGTTAAGTTAATTATTTCTAGGGTTGGCACCTAGGGATTTTTTCTCTATTTGCTTTGATTAGGTCAATTGGGAAGGACAGGTGACTCTTTTACAGTGGCCCTCAGTGTCCACATTCCCACCTCCAGCCTGCACCTCGGCATTCTTTACTTTTCCATGTAGCTTGTTTAATGACTATGCTGATTATTTTGACCCCTATCTCCAGCTTCTGGTCTAGTGATGCCTCTTTTTCAACTTTTCTATTTCTATTCTCCATCTAAGGCATGGGTGAGAACCCACAGTGACCTGTCCCCCAAGCCTTTGCAGTGTTTTACAATTAATCATATGGGTTAAGAGCAGCAGGAATCGGAAGATGAGAAGATCAGCAAGGCTGATGATGTTGTAGAGTTCTAATGGAGGGCTGGGATGTGGGAACCCCTCTCAGAAGCTTCCTCTGGTGGAAAGGAATCCTGGGCACTTCAGGAAATGCAGAGTTGCAAACAGAAGCTATTGAGAGAAGACCTTTCTCCCAGAGCTGTTTTTAAGGGGGTCATTTTGGGGGAAGGAACACCTTCAAGAACAAACTCTAGAAATCTGACTGTAGAATTAAAGCTATCAGGGAGGTGAGGAGAGGTGGACAGTGGACAGTGGGGTATGGAGGGGTGAAATATGGGTGCCTTAGTGGTGTGACCCTATACTTCTGAATCTTAGTGTTTTAAACTAACGTTATCATAACTAAAAAAAAAAAAAAAAAAAAAAAAAAAAAAAAAAAAAAAAAAAAAAAAAAAAAAAAAAAAAAAAAAAAAAAAAAAAAAAAAAAAAA
>PVIJ01002227.1:106370-139076 GCA_004024925.1 Scalopus aquaticus | reverse complement strand
GAAGAAAAAATAGAAAACAGTCTGCACTCAACATTTTACTACATCTAAATTATGAAGCTAAGAAAATAAATTTTTCTGCAAAGTATATTTCCTTTAAAAATGTTCACAGAAGATAGGTAAATGACAGGGAAAGTAAATGCTTTTTAGGTGTGTTTGTAGAAAAGCAATCTCTTTGGGAGGGCAGGGGAGTTGGAAGGAAAAAGAAAAGTAATCCCTTTCTTCTGTGTAAAGTGAGGTCTGTGCTCGGAGTTCTCAGGAGAGCAATTAAATCATTAGTATGTTTAAAATAAAAAAGGACAGTTAACTGTGATTAAAACAAACAAGTGAAGACACCTGACTCAAAAGGCAAAAGCCATCCCTTAAGAAAACCTTTTGGCTGACTTCTGCCTGCCCTGTGTCAGCACAGCACACAGTAATGGAATAGCGCCTTTTCCTCCTAGAAGCAGTGGCATTTTAGTGATAGATAAGGTGCATTATTTCAAGTACATAATAAGCTTAGGGCCATTCCCTGCTGAGTGGAGCTATCTAAATTGAAGGTCATCACCATTGCCATTAGGGAGGGTATTGTTTCAAATGACTATCACCTTTAACTTTGACTATAGCAGCTCAAGTCAGTTAAGAGGTAATCTGACACCAATTCAGCTGAAAGTGCCCCCAGCACGCCCAGGAGATTGCTCAGGGGTTAACGGAAGTGCTGCCTTCCAAACTGCTGCAGGTTTCCAGATGCTGCTACCATGGGGTGTGCGCAGAGGAGGTGACTTGGCTGATAGAGTGATTTGTCACGTGCTTAAGTGTCCATGTCTGACCAATGTGACATCAAGAGGGACATTTCTGGGCAACTTTTTACCCAGGCAACTCTGAGTAATTGGGTTTGTTTTATTGCCTTCACCTCTATTCAGGCCATATTTATGGGAGTGAAGTAAGTCAAAAATGAAATCAAAGACTGAAATAGGCTCAGGTGTGAGGGTGCCCTTAATGTTGCACAATCCTGTTGACCTCCATCCTGAACCACGGATCCCTGAGAAAAACTTTGCATTACCGTGGTGTTTTTAACAAGTACAAAGTGTTACAGGGCAGGGAGGCGGCACCTCTGAAGCCCCAAACCCGTCTGCTCTAAATAGGTTCTGCCATCTGCCACATCAAGACAAAACATATAAGACCTTTAGTGGACAGGAACTTTAATACAATTAGTATGCAATACAGGAAAGACAAAGAATATAGTTGCCAAATCAAGCACCCAAAGTTGGTAAAACTCCACCCAAACGGATTGGCCTAAAGCAAGGCCTGATAGCCTGACCCAAGTCTAAAGCACCTTCCAGCAGGGAACCATAGAAAAAGGTCAGAAACAGACAAGTCTGGGAGGAAAAGAGCAAAATCAAAATCATGATCAAAGCTGCCATTGTTAACGTCCCCATGCGTCTTATCCATGTCTGTTTCAACCAGTCCAGGACCAAGTGCAGTTTCTTCGTGTGTCCCTCTGCTCCTTGTGCCTCCTTCAGGTCTCCTTCTGGCTCTCCATCCTGCTTCCTCCCTTCTCCAGTCTCCTCTCCAGCTTTTCCTCCTTCCTGCTCAGCTTCACCTCCTGTGGTGGGGCAGGGAATCTGGAACCTTCCCTTTGCCCCCTTTAGGGGGCCATCCTGTTACACTATTACCAGTCCCACACTTTCATTATCAGGAAGACTGAAGAATTAATGTCATTGGGCAGAATAAGGAGCACTCCCTGTAGGACCCACACATTTAACCTTTGTCACTGTAGAAATGGTGACAAAAGTTGAAAGGGAGAAATTGTTGGGGGGCAGTCTGTCCTGAATGAACTCTAATGTTTTATGGACTCCACTGCCACCTCCATGCCAAAGAGATCCAAGGTTCAGAGGATGCAATTCCCATCATGCCATGAACCAGCCATGACTTTTGACTTCTTGAAGGGGTATTTCTCAGAACTAAGAGTGGAGTTAAGGAGCCACGCCTGCTATAAAACTGAACACATGGGGGCTTGGAAGGGGTTTGGTTTGGCCTGCCTTTGGCATGTACCCAGGGGCCCAGCTCAGGCAGCTTTACTGGTAAGATGTATTGAGCAGCTAATCTCTCCCTGTTTAAGAAGTCTATGAAGTGGGGGCCTCCCCAGTGGTGCAGCGGTTGAGCGCTGAACTGTCGAGCTGTTGGCAGCGGCGACGCGAGTTTGACGCGTGGCCGGGGAGAGTCCCACATGGTGCGGCGGACCTCCCCTGCCTTGCCCGCTGCTCCCCTCAGCAGTGTATTTCTGATCTGCCTGTTCTGCTCCCCACTCTGTCTCTGGTGAGCCCTCTCGCCGCCCCATGCCTCTGGCCTGTACCCCAACTTGTATGTATAAAAAAAAAAAGAAGTCTATGAAGTGAAAACAGGACAGAAGATGGAGGGACGGTCACATCAGGCACAATGTCAGTGGGAGGTGAAGTGCTAAAAAACAATGGGAAAAGCTTCTGTTTCCTTTTGTTTGACAAAACGTCAATGAATTGAAGTTGAACTTTGTAAAGAAGATGAGATAGTAGAAAATATACAATTCAATAATCCAACACAAATACAATTCAAACCAAAATGTGCTTCAGGGGAATTCTGAGGGTCAAAGATGCAGAGCACGCACTGAGTAGGTCTTCTACATATCAAGCCGATGGATGGAGGGTAGGATAGAGTGATGCGGGCCCCCAGGGGACAGCTCTTTGCCGAGATCCCAGCAGATACCAGCCCCACCTGAGACACATCGTAGTCAGATCCTGCTTCAATGCGTCAGGGTTGTAGTGGGGCAAAGAAGAGGCTCAGAGCGAGCACTGGGGAATTCAGAAACTAGAAATGGAAGACAGAATATTGAAGAACTGATGTTCTCTTTTAAAAATAATTGAGCAGGGGCCTCCCTGATGGTACAACAGGTTAAGTCTCAGCACTATGAAGCTATCCAGAGCCACTGCAGCACAAGTTTGATCCCCACCAGGGAGCTTCCCACATGGCATAGCAAAACTCTTCTGCCTCACCCGCTGCTCCTCTCAGCAATATTTCAGTAGATCTGCCTGTTCTGTTCTCCACTCTGTCTCTGGTGAATCCTCTCAAGTCCCCCACCTCAGGCCTACACCCCAGTTATTGTATGCATGAATAAATAAATCTTTTAAAAATAAATAAAAATAATTGAGCAATTTCAGTTTTTCAGAAAAATTGAGAACAAAACACATAGTTACCACATACTCCTTGGTGGCACTCTGAGTTTCCCCTACTATTAATATCTTTCATTTAGTATGGTTCATTTACTACTAATATTCATACTAATATTATTAATATTATTAACCAAATAATACTAATATTATGCTAATATCATTAACCAAAGTCCATAGTTTACATCAGGGTTTGCTCTGGGAATTTCACATTCTATGGATGTGGACAAATGTATAATGGCATGCATTATATCCTTATAATGACATCTTATAGTATTATCACTTAGAGTATTTCTGTGAGAGGGTGGTCCCCAGGAAAATGGGAGGTTCCACCCAGAGAAGCTTGGATCTGAGCAGGGGGAGGAGAAGCTGGAGAGGAGACTGGAGGAGGAGAGCCAGAGGTGACCTGAAGGAAGCACAAGGAACAGACAGACACTTGGTCCTGGACTGGTTGAAACAGATGTGGGCTAGAGACCTGTGGGGAGGCTGACAATGGCAGCTTTGATCATGCCCGCTCAGCCCGGGGCTGTGGCCACTGGGGACGCTGCTACAGGCAATGTCCCTCCTTCAGCACAAGGGGCTGCGGTTCCCTGAGAGACTGAGCCCATGGAATACCCAGCAGCAATGGTTCCTGCCCCAGTTTCCACTGTCTTTGGGGCTTTCTGGACAACCATCCTGCACCTGCTCATGTGTAACAATTGCTGACCTGCATCAAGCCTTTAGCCAGTAAGGTAATTGACAGTCAAGCACCCCGGGTTAGCAACTACACAGGTAAACACACTACACAAGCCAACTCTAACATAAAACAGCAAGACATATTTAAACTTACTTTATCCTGTTAATATTTTTTTAATATGACTTTTAGGGCCATTTCATTTCTTTTGCTTATTTTATTGTGTTCTCTGATCAGTCTTAGTGTTACAGGGCAGGAGAGGGGCACCCCCGAAACCCCAGACCTGCCCTAATCTAAATGGGTTCAGCCATCCGCCGCATCAATACAAAACATACAGGACCTTTTGTGGAAACCAGACTTTAATACAATTAGAAAAGACCGAGAAGAAAAAGAATATATTTTCTAAGTCAAGCACCCCATGTTATCCAACTCCTCGTGGGTATAAGTCCACCCAAACGGGACTGGCCCAAAGTAAGTCTCGAAAGCCTGCCACAAGTCTAGAACAGCTTATGGCAGGGACCCACACATAAGGGTCAGAAACAACCAGACAATTCTGGGAGGAACCAAAATACCTTTCTGGAGGGACCCATCTAAAAGGGTCAGATACAGTCAGACAATTCTGAGAGGAACAGAACAAAATCAAAACCAAAATCAACACAGCCATCATTAACCTCCCCACGGGTCTCTCACCCATGTCTATTTCAACCAGTCCAGGCCAGTGTAGCTTCTTTACAAGTCTCTCTGCTCCTTGGGCCTCTGCTGGCTTTCCAACCTTCTTCCATCTTCTCCTGTCTTCAGTCTGTGTGTCTCCTCTGTGTGTGTCCTCTCTTCTGTGTGTCTCAAGCTTCTCATATCCTGCTCAGCTCCACCCTACATTGGGTGGGACAGGGAACCTGGGACACACCCCTTCTCCTGGGGACCACCCTGTTACATTAGCAGTTTAATAAGATACAAGTAGGTATTACATTGGTATTTAAACATTGAGTGTTTGCTAAGTAAAATCAAAGGAGCCAAGATGCTAAAGACTCAGCAAAAACTATTCCAGAAAATTTACCTAGAGAAATTTTACTTTCTTATTTTCTGTCACATTTAATGACATCAGACTACATACTTCCTTTTTACGTCTTTAAACTAGTGATTTTTTTGTGCTATAACATAAAAAGTGAACATATTGCTATATTGTATGTTTATGTATTAGCAGTGCAGTGTTAAAGTATGTTACGGGTCCAATTACGACTGAGGCATAATTTGATGCAATCAGCAAAGTGGTGATTTATTGCTAGCTCGAGCTAGGGTCCCAATTAGCCCGGTGTACCGACGCAGCGGTCCGTAGGCAAAAATGGAGACCCCGAGTACAGAATTGGGTCAGCTTATAAAGGCAATGGCATTCAGCAAGTCATAGTGAACTTGGCAAGACATCAAGGATGAGGGGGTCGTGGAGCAGATGGTCTGTGCTGTTATCTTTACGAGTTCCTGGAATCCTCGCCCTAGGCAGGGGGAGTTCTATCTCAAGGTTGCTGGCCTTGAGACTTTTACGGCTACTGGCAGCCTGGTGCCTTGCTGCCACTAATGTTGGTTTTAACCCTTGTCAGTGGCCAAACATTCTGAACAGTTTTTAGCATTCTTACTTTTGCAGCAGTTTTAAAATTTTTCATATTTAAAAACTACTCTACTTGATCTGATCAGTATTACCATGGACTGCTATTTAGAGAACAGTAATGAGAAAACAAAGAACGTATTTTAGGACATGCCCCTCCCCATTGTCAACAATGGCAGATTTTCATTGCAGTTAAAAATTTAGTCAGCAGCCGACTAAATGTGTCCTCAGAGTCACACTTCATTTTTACTCAATGAGGCTGAGTTAGAGCAAAAGTTGGTATAGAAACAGGAAAAAAATATACTGAAGATTACCGCCTGAACTATGGATAAGGGGAAATGAAGCATGAAGCAGATTCAGACCCATCAACAACTGTTCTCCAGGACCTATCATCCACTGGGATTTGCTTGAAATTGTTCAAAAGCTTTGGATGTCCCAAAGGCAATCATAATTTTTGAGCTAACATTTAATTGCCATTTGCTATTATAATTTTGACAGCCACTAGAAATAAAAATATTTTAATACCAACTTAATATTTTCACCTAATTCAGACTGTATCTTGAAAAATATATCAAAAGGTGAACTCCAAAAGAAACTTAAACATACTGTTACCAGGCAACAATATCTCGATCACTACATTCAAACAGAGGTTGACATATCAACTTTTTTTATCTTATAGAAGTTGACTTTAGGGACTAAAACACATGCATCATACAGGAATTTGTTCAAGCCAGGAATTTATGTTTTGATTTTCAACTGAAATGTAAATGCTGCGTGAATTTTATGGCAATGCAAAGCATTTCATTGCTTGGGCAGGTACCATTTTTCAATAAATACATTTGCGCCCTAAATGATAATAATCTTATATGAATGTCAAAACTGAGATTTTCCTGCGACTTAAAATTTTTCTTCTCCCTCTACCACTTTGGTAACATCTCTTAAGCATTTTTACTGTTTGTGGGTTGTGGGTAGGAGAAAAGAAGTAGCTAACCATGCTAACCATTTGAGAGATGCTGAAGGTATGTTGGTGAATGTCTTAAGGTGTGTCTGCAGGAACAAAAAATACAATTTCGGAACAAATGACTGATTTCTGTCAACATCTTTTTTTCTTACTCATATGTAACCCATTAAAATCAAGTCCTAGATTTAATTTATACATTAGCAAAAGGAGAGAGAGAGAGAGAAAGAGAGAGAGAGAGAGAGAGAGAGAGAGAGAGAGAGAGAGAGAGAGAGAGAGAGAGAGAGAGAGAGAGAGAGACCTTGCAACTTCTGCGGTCTGTGAATATGGTTGGTCTTTGACTTGTCTTGAATTTGGGGATGTATTGTCTCCAGTTTTCAGGCTACTCCATAAGAGGGATGCAGTTTATTTTCTTGTCCATAAAACCAGCCATGCATAAAAAAGATGAGTCTACTTAGCTGATGAGGGAGACACCACGTCAGCAGAGAGCCAATGTCAGGTGAGCTCTCCCTGGGCCAACAAGGTCCTATTTGACTTCGAAATTTCCTATAGACACTTTATCAGTTACACTGAGAAAAAATATCCACTGAGATAACTAAATCATCAAGTTTTGAATTCCTTTTTTTATAGCAAAAGCAAACTGATAAATAGGTACTGGAAGTATGATGCTAAACACTTTAGCAATTGGGACAAGGTAGTGAGTGGGAACTGGGTCCAAGGCCTGGAAATGAGTGAATTATTAGTGGAAAACTCTATTAGTGAGAAAAAAACTCTATCCATTATTTTAATATATATATATATATATATATATTTTATTGTTATTTATATCTTTTACATTTTGTATTCCCCTTGGGTAACCCACCACCAATTCACCCGTGATCCATCTCCGTGGTCCCTTGTGTCCTTTTCTACTCCATTTTGTGCCCTTATCCTCCCCCTCTCCCACCCCCGCAAGTGTCTCTCTCCTATTTGGTTTCCCTATAGTCCTGTTATAAGTGAAACCATTCGATATTTTTCTCTTTCTTTCTGTCTTATTTCGTTGAGTATGATCCCCTCTAATTCCATCCATGTCGCTGCAAACTGCATGTGTTTATCTTCTTTGAATGCTGAATAGTATTCCATTGTGTATATGTACCACATCTTCTTGATCCAATCATCTATTTTTGGACATCTGGGTTGCTTCCATACCTTTGCTGTTGTGAACAGTGCCGCAAAAACTCTATTCAAAACTGCTGAGGTGGTGGTTGGTGTTACATGGAAGCAAAAGAATGAGAAACTGGTAACCTGGTGATAGAAAAGCAATTGATGAACTTTGGGTCTCACTAAAGCAAAATGTTGATAGTGAATGCTGGCTTCTCTCAACTATGAAAAAAATGCAGAATGAGTAATATGTACTAGAGAAAAAATTATTCTGTTTGCACATGAGATTTTCAGATGATATAGAGTACATGCATGCTGCTTTGGAAAATAAGAAAAAAATACTCCCAACTTTTACAGTTGGTGAAGGATTCTGAAAGAGAAGTGAGGTCAGATGAAATGCAAAGGTGGATGGTGGGAACTTTGAAGACTTCTGAAATGTTGGAGACGATGGTGAACTGACCCCCTCAGATATACTTAGTGGTATTCCAGGTTCTCCCTCATACAGTGCTATAGAAGCTCAGGCATAAAACAACTCTAACAAGAAACTGAGAAAGAGACACATCTCACAAATGCCGAGAGTATGGCTTTTGTCTGGAGGGGGCAATTTGTCATGCATGAAGAACCCAAGCAGGTGTTGGCAGAGTTATGAAAATATGACACCAGGATTAGAAGGCACTTGGGTGATGAAAATATGTCTCGGAGGAGAGGTGCAAGAGCCCAGTGGGTGAAACCAAGAGCCAGAGAAAGAGGCGGAGAATGGGTTCTAAGAGTGGAAGAGATCACTGAGCTTGGATTCATGAAGAATATGGGTTTCCAGGTCACCCCATAAAACAGAGCAAGTTTTAATGGAAATGTTTCTACCCTGGTCAAGGGGACTGTAGCAACTATGCTTTGGTAGGATTTCAGGAGATTGTGGATGAGAATTGCAAGGTGTCTCTATTCCCATTTATTTAAATGGAGTATCTGTTGCAAGAACCTTGTCCCTACAAGCCACTGTTTCTTGGGTTTGTGAAGAAGATATCCAGTCTTTTAAATATCAGGTCTCTGAATCAAGAGTGGCTGCACTGAAGGCACTACCCACACGGTGGTCAAGATTCTTGACCTTGAACTTGATGCCATAGCAGGACTAGAGCCTGGGTTCTTTGGTTGAGCCAGGGCATTTAATATAATGGAGAAGGGTTATCACTATAGACAGAGTGAATTTTAATGATGGCTACAGCAGTGGGTTTAATTCAGTCATGATTGTCTTGAGGGGACCAATATAGATTCAGAGCTTGGTATTGACTTGCTCTAGTCAATGGGACAATAACACATTCAGTGTTTGCACCATCAGTGACAGGACCAGAGAGTGGGGCTTGACCGTATTTGCTGCTCATGAAATGCTACCATCAAGCCTCCTGAATGAAAATGTAAACCCTGTGACTTGTCACCTCTCACCATCCCTGACAACAGTCAGAAGTAAGCAGACATGCAAAGGGGTCCTATTGGCAAGTACAAATTCCCATTAAGTCATGTGTGGAATATGCTGTGTTAAGCACAAAATTTTAGAATAAAATGCTTGAGATTACTGTTAGAGATCCATGTCTGAGGTTATTGCTTTGAAGCCTGTTGCTCACAATACATGTATATTGTTTTTCATTTGTAATGTGAAAAATACTATTTGTTTTCTTTGTAGTTAAGTTTTATTTTGGTAAAGACACCACAGAAATTCATGACATCAAACTCAAGGGCGAAATTCCCATCTGGTCCTTTGTTAATTCATTCATAAAGTAAAGCATGGCAAATGTAAAGAACAAGGAGTTTCTTTAATTCTGTCCTGGGTGCAATAATTTTTTCTTTTTATCTACATGAGACAAACTCTTGATGGTTGAGTAAATGTGCTACTTATTATAATGCCTACTAGTATGTCAGCATCAGTATCATCAGATAGTTAGGACTCAGTTTTGCTTAAGGCTCTTACTCAAGATTCTGCACACAAGTCAATGGTGAGATAACTGTACTGTGTGCAGTCATTGGGATGGGACTCAGACACCTTTAGCGACATTCCCTTTCAGATGAATGCCCCTCACCATGCTGGGCCTGCACCTTTTCATTGTCATCCTTTAAATGTCAGCATTCTGAGGTTATCACCACTGTTTCAGAAAGAGGACAATATATATTGCCGGGTCCTCACTGGAGATATCCCCAAATGTGTAATTTTGAGTGTTCGCAGCTCTCCGTGACTGACATTGGCATTAGTTCTGGAGCTGTCAGTGCCTGGCAGGGTCTCCACAGCAGGTGTTCCTTGGATTCTTTGCCACACCAACTGACGGCTGCACTAGGGACAGATGTGCTTGTTGTATTTTTTTTTTTTTAACCATGATATAGAAGCAGCACACTTGCTGGGAGAAACTAGCATCTCTCTTATAAGGATATACTTTACATTAAATGGATGTAGGGAGATTCTGACTTTGCTTCTGGCGAATAAGCACATAAAGAAGACAGTATCAGTAGCGATTTGTGAAATATAAGTCAAAACCACTATACACATTACTAAGTACTAAGACATTGCTACTGGTCAGAAGACAGACATGACCAAACTTTGGAGAGTATGTGGGGACACTCAAAATTTCATAAATTGTGACTTGGAAGGTACAGACACTTGAAGTATAGTTGGACAGTTTCTTTCAAACGTAAACACACATTTACCATATGACTAATTTATTAGTTAATGAACACAAATTAAATCAATCCATTATGGACAAGATTTGTATTTGAGTGTTTCTGATGACTTTATTCATAACAGCCAAAATTGTAAGGAAATCCAATGCTTATTTAACAGACAAATGGATAAATACAATGTGTTTATACCCACAGTAAAGAATACTATTAAGGCAAAAAAGAAACAATCTACTAATACATATAGCAACTTGGAGGAATTTCAAAATTTTTATACCAAATAAAAGGGTCACACGCAAAAGACCACATAGTATATGATTTTGTGTTCATAAATTTTTAATATTTATTTTCTATTGAGGCAACATTGCTTTACAACACTATATGTGATTCAAAGGCATAGGATCACACCTTTTCAGATACATGTGATTATACCACATCCATAACCAAGCCATCCTTGCCCTCCACCATAGTGCCTATCCCATCCTGGCTTCTTCCCTTCCTCTTATAACCTCAATTTCACAATAGATTGCCTGGGTTTGTTATTGAAATTTTATATTCTATAAAACTGTGGTGATTTATAGCAGGTTGCTTAGGTTCAAGTGGAATGGGAGGGATTAACTATAAAGGTGTAGAATGGAAATTTAGGGGTGACAAACATGTTCTCTACTACTATTGTTTAGTGGTTGGTTACATGGTGGGGTAGTTGCAAATCTCATCAAATTACAAACTGAAAAGTAATTAATTTTACTATTATATCATGTCTCAATAAAGCTGATATAAAAATGAATAGAAAAACCCTTTGTCAGAAATATAGAAACTGAGAAAAAAAAGAAAAAAAAAAAACATTGCCAGCATTCCTGCACTATAAGAAATGTTAAACTGTTCATGTAAAAGGAAAGTTACACCAGATGGAAACTTGTTTCAACAAAATGAAACTAAATATAAGCAGACATAGAAAAGAGATTTTTCCCAAACTTTATCTTTTTTAAAATGATTCTTTAATGAAAGAAATAACTGACACGTTGTTTCAGTTCTAACATCTGGATTTAAATTGCATGTCAGAAAAATGGATGCTGGGAGACATAAGTATACTGTTCAGATCCTACTACTCTAGATATGGAGGTGATTGGACATAAGTTAGTGTTATGGAGGGTAAGCCCAAGAGCTACTGAATGTAAAGAGGTATAACAAATAAGTCATTCATGGAGGAAAAAATTAAATTGTAAAAAAAAAATTCAACTAATTAAAATACAGGCAGGGAATAAATGCAATTAACAAATGAGACAGGTATATAACATAGAACAATATATAAAATTTTAAAATATCGAATATTTATTTATTTAAGATTTTATTTTATTTATATATACAAGCTGGGGTAAAGGCCAGAGGCGTGGAGCGGCAAGAGGGTTCACCAGAGACAGAGTGGGGAGCAGAACAGGCAGATCAGAAGTACACTGCTGAGGGCAGCAGCGGGTGAGGCAGGAGAGGTCCGCCGCACCATGTGGGATTCTCCCGGCAGGGTGTCGAACTCACGTCGCTGCTACCAACAGCTCCACAGTGCAGCGCTCAACCGCTGCTCCACGGGGGAGGCCCTGAATATTTATTTTTAATCTCAAAACAGATTTTAAAAAGTATTTTAACAGTAAGACTTTACATCACCCTCTTTTTTCTTCTTTCTGTTGTAAATTAGGCAATACATAAGATTTAAGTTCAACTCTTCTGAAAATTACATCAGATATAGTCTAATTAATTGATACATGGTGATTATATAGTTGAACAAAAAAGAGATTTATGAAAGAGTAATGAAAAAAATAACTTGAATTATTCCATACCTGACAAATCAAATGCATCTTTTCCACAAAAAAATTGTATTCCCAGTGATTTTACTAATAAACTGCCAAATGAAATACCAAATAGATAAAAATACCAGTTTACACCAATAATTGAGGAAATAGAAGTTTGGGGAATATTGTTAAATTAATTTCTATGAAATTAATAAATAGCAGGTAAATATTGACCTGCTATCAAAATCGCATATATACGTATTACAGGAAAATGTCATTCCAATATTTTCATGAATATGTCATAAACACAATCCTTAAGAAGCAGTTGGTTATCAAATCCAGCAATATATAAAAGTGATTATACATTATACACAAATTTATGAGGAATGCAAATTTAATATTTGAAAAATACCTGTATATTGGATACATGTTATCAAACTTCTAAAGAAGATATACCTGATTTTCTCAATAGTTTTATAATGGCATTTGAGAAAAACAAAATTCATCAATAATAATTCCTCTCAGCAGACTAGAGATAGATTACATCCACAACCTAATAGAGGACATCTATAAATAGTCTACATCTAATGCCAGGCAGTTACATTTCTCATGAATTATGGCACAGAGCACAGATAGTTGCCACACTACTTCAAATTCAGAATTGGAAAAAAGGTCCTAGATAATGCAATATATCAATAATAAAGAATGACATTGGCAATGATTGAAAAGTAAAAATTAATTAATTGCACATTGCCTAATTATATGCATAAGAAAATTAAAAAAAGAAATTACTAGAAGAAACTAGTAAATTTAACAAAATTCCAGTATATAACATCAATACACAAAGATCAATTGGATTTCTTTTCTATTAACTATTAATGTGAATAATGGAGAAATGCCAATAAAAGCATTTACAATAGCAGCAAAAATAAATTTTTAAGGGAAACTCTTCAGTAAAAGTTAAGGCACATGGCACTAAAAAAACCCTACAAAATAGTGCTGGAGAGACTAAAAAAGCTTAAAATTGGAAGGTTATACCATGTTCATGAACTGAAGTCTCAGCATTGTTAGGATGTCATTTGCCATAAGTAATCTCCACATTCAATGCAATCTGAATCAAAATATCATGCATCAATATGCTTTATTTTCATAAACTGACAAGTTGATTCTACAATTTATGTGGAAAGTAAAAGTATCTAGTCATAAAGAACATAAAATAATAGGATGGGAGAACATATACTATAGAGACAGAAAATTAAGCAAATGGAATAAATATGGAATCTAATATTATACCCATACTAATTTGATCATTTTAATTTACCATAAGGGCTGCAAAACAATTCAATAGCTAATGATCAGTTATTAAAAGAAGTTGTATCAAAATAATCAGATATTGATATAGAAAAAAAAAATAACTTTGAGCCCTACCTCATAGAGAACCAGTAATTTAGACCAAAATGTAAATCACAATTCATACATTTTTTAAAATAAAATGTTAGAAAATATCTTCACAGCTTTCAGTTTGGCACTAAGTTTATTAATAAATAGGATAGAAAACAAATGTATGACCAATGTAAAAGCAGAAAACATGTTTACATTCACAAAACAAAGTTGTGAGAAAGATATTTACAATACATTTATCTGTGAAAGGGATTTTATCCATAACATGTAAGGAAATAATAATAGAATAATACATAAAATTTGGCAAAAAACTTGGAATAGACTCATTATAAAGATATAAATGCATAAAAATCAAATAAAAGCTTTATTCATCATTAATCTTCAGAAAGTTGCAAATTAAAACCACAAGAAAACTACCACATATCCATTAGAAAGTTAAAAGAATGAAAATGCATGCTTTTTATGTTTTCAAGGGCCTTTGGAAATATGATTGCCTGTATTGTATAATTTTTTCATAAACATGGGAAATATTTATTTGTCTTGATGTACAACATATGGTTAGCATATACTAATTCAAGACTTTAGGGCCTCCCTTGTGGTGCAGTGGTTGGGCGCTGGGCTGTGAAGCTGTCGGCAGCGGCGATGCAAGTTCGACGCCTGGCTGGGGAGATTCCCACATGGAGCAGCAGACTTCTACCTCGCCCACTGCTCCTCTCAGCAGTGTATTTCAGTCAGTCTGCCTGTTCTGCTCCCCGCTCTGTCTCTGGTGAATCCTCTTACCGCCCCGCACCTCTGGCCTGTACCCCAGCTTGTATGCGTAAATAAATACATCTTAAAAAAAAAAAAAAGACTTTAAGTTGTAGTGCCACCTGCCCCATATTCTTTTCCTGGAATTTTGTGTTTTATTTATCTCCATACTTGAATGCTTAGCAAAGTATTTTCCTTAGCAATATCTGGCTCACTACATTTAGAGACTGTAGACAGAAATGCAATCTTGGTTGAATTTTCATTGCAATTTCCAGTATCGAATGCCCTCCGTGTGCAGTTGCCAGAGGAGTCTTGCCCCAGCATGGATTTATACTCCCTCTTCTGTGAGAGATTGCATGGGCAACACTATGCCCATGTAACCTTCCACTAATTGTACAATTAGTGCTGTGATATATAGTCTCTGAGTTCACACGAGTTACCCTGTGACATGATTAACTCCAGGGGTTCAGGAAACAGGAGTTGGCCACAAAGTGCAAACTAATTAATGTTGGAGGACAAGTGTAAGGATAAGGGAGGTCAGATGGCCAGCATGCTCCTGACAGCCAAGTGCAATGGAAATAAAAGTTTAGCTAAAGCAACAGAAATGGGAACTTTTTCAAGTTGAACTTGGTGTTTTCCTCTCTACCTTCCTTGTCATTTTATCTTGACTTTATGGAGTGGCGGCCAGTGCAGGAAAGAAAGTAACTGTTATGGTTATGCAAACACAGAGGGTACCCTCAGTGAGGACAGCATTTGGAAAGTCAGAGCAGATAAAGCTGTTCACATGGTGGCCACTTGAGTTCTTGGAGGGACTTGACTGAATCCCCTTTTTTGTCAGTTATGGGAGGATGGCAGACATGGACTCAAGTGTAAAGAAACTGCTTTTTTGGCAATGTTGCCATCAAGTGCTTAATATATGACACAAGGGAAGATTAAAAAGATAAACACAAACAAGAGGACAATAAAAACAACTGATAAAAAGTAATGATGCCATTCCTATAGTTTATGGAACCGAGCAAAGAAAAAGATTTCTAGACATCAAAAAATAGCACCTAAAAATTCTCCTAGTTAACCCTCTCAGAAGAAAATCTGATAAAAAAAGCATGTTCTTGATTCTTTGTGCCTTTTAAAAAATATGTGAATTATTGCTAAATGGCAAAAGCACAAGAGTACAGGACCTGGCAAGATGTGTTCTAAGAATTTAAAAATACATGTTGAGAATTTGGTAGAAATCTGGACAAAGTTCCGTGTTAGGTGCTAATGATTTTGATAAGCCAGTTAGAAAAGTCAGTAGGACACAATATTTTTCATGCAACTGAGAGTACACTACAGGGAAAATATGGAAGATAAGTTATTTCCTCCCCCATTATGTATTCAGCGCACACTGTTATACCAGTTGGTAGCAGATGTGGAAATGCTCACAAGTTGTCCAGTGCCTTTGACCGTGTTGCAAAGTATTAGGTGACAAAAAAGGGTTAAAGCTCCTTTGGATAACTGACATCCAAAATAAACCCACTTTGAGCACTTCATAATCCTTCGAAATAGCTGAAAGTAGCAATCAGAAAGCCCACAGTCAGTACATGGATTTGCAATGCCATTCCTTTGGCAGATTCATAAATGCATTCATTATATAAAAA
Source organism: Scalopus aquaticus (assembly GCA_004024925.1). Classification (NCBI taxonomy): domain Eukaryota; kingdom Metazoa; phylum Chordata; class Mammalia; order Eulipotyphla; family Talpidae; genus Scalopus; species Scalopus aquaticus. The sequence continues at coordinate 123,302 of PVIJ01002227.1, read as the reverse complement.
ATGTGGGAACCACTGGAAAAAAAAAATTCTCTCATATTCTGTGAAACCGATAGGTTCCTTTTACTTTAATCCACAGGCTCCCATATCAAATATTGTTTTTTAATTTTTTAAAAAGATTTATTTTATTTATGCATGAAAAAACTGGGCTGTAGGCCAGAGGTATGGGGGAAGGTTGAGAAAATTCACCAGAAACAGAGTGGGGAGCAGAACAGACAGATCTACTGAGATACACTGCAGAGGGGATTAGTGGGCAAGTCAGGAGAGGTCTGCTGCGCCATGTGGGTCAGCTCCGTGGCCGGGGATCAAACTCATGCTTCAGTGGCTGGCAGTAGCTTGATAGTGCTGAGACTTTAAACCCTGAGCCATCAGGAATGCCCCTCAAATGTCATTTTTTAATGGAAAAAGATTTTAGGATATGCTGGTCCTATCTGGTGTTGTTTTATTTATTATTTTTAAAAAAATATTTATTTTTATTGTTATTTATATCTTTTACATTTTGAATTCCCCTTGGGTAACCCACCACCACCAATTCACCCGTGATCCATCTCCGTGGTCCTTTGTGTCCTATTTTACTCCATTTTGTGCCCTTATCCTCCACCTCCCCCCACCTCCCCAAGTGTCTCTCTCCTGTTTGGTTTCCCTATAGTCCTGTTATAAGTGAAACCATTCGATATTTTTCTCTTTCTTTCTGGCTTGTTTCGCTGAGTATGATCCCCTCTAATTCCATCCATGTCGCTGCAAATTGCATGTGTTTATCTTCTTTGAATGCTGAATAGTATTCCATTGTGTATATGTACTACATCTTCTTGATCCAATCATGCCATGATATATATATTTAATAGAATGATGCTTCTCTTCAAATATTGCCAAACATTCTGTATATATTTAATAGAATGATGCTTCTCTTCAAATATTGCCAAACATTCCTGGCAACAAGTAAAATTCCTCTTAAAATGTTTGCCCTTGTGGATTAAGCAGTACTAAAGGGATTGGGACTCTAAAAGAATTCAGAAAATTTAAAAGGCACACTTTTTTACATTAGTTCTAATAATGGTCCTCCAGTATATGTTCCCACCCTAATGACTGGCTTAAATGACCAGCTGAGTATCTCTACCAATGACAGAAGGGGCACACGTGGGTGTTAAGTGGCACCTGTGCTAGAGAGCAGAGAAGATGGGCAGATGGGTGCCATCTTGGGTGGTACTTTATTTGTAATCTTTAGATTTATCTGTAATCTTTAGCATGTTGTCGTTATGTTAGCAGACACTGTGAGTCCCAGAGTAAGACTCAAAAATTCCTTCCCAATCTTGGCCTGAAAATAAAAGTGTAGCTTTGTTGGATTAAGTTGTTGGCAATTCACTGATCCAAAGAGATTATGATGACAGTCAAAACCAAATTTCCTGTTGAGGACTGAGAAATGACATTGAACAATTTTCTGAAGTTTCAGGGAAAAAATCCTGTTGCCACAAGCCCTAAAGTGAAACACTGGGAAGTGTTTTCAATGCTATTATTTCATTGTACCTATATTATGGTTCTTTTCCTCTTTTCTTCTCTATTCCCATTTACCTAGTTCAATAGGCCCTCTGAGCCAATAAAAACACAGTACACATTTTCTCTATTATTTCAGTTGATACATTTTGTGTATATTCCAGTATCTTATGTCTGACTTTTTTGTATTTTTATTAAAATGTTGAAGTAAGTTTGATTTTCTGATCATGTCTGCTTTTATTTATTTATTTATATTTTATGTCAGGTACTGAGTATTGTTTTGAGCAGCTTATGCCCGACATCAGTGTAGCTTGTAAGAGACTCACTCCCAGGATCAGATCATTAGAGGCACTTTAATCCTTTAGAACAATTTCTCAACACTGTTTACACCAGGGACTTTCTTGTACATATCCTCTTGACACAAACAAGAATAGCACAGAGAGGAATTATTTGTCTCTGATCTCTGCAAAAGGAAAGCAAACAGGAATCCTTAGGGGGTTTTCCGCCTTTTAGACCTACCAGGAGGAGATTAATCAAAGATCTTTGTGCTGGCTGATGTACAATCAGTCACATAGCTGCAGTGCCATTGATGGAGTGACGGGAGGATAGCAGGTCTGTCGCCCAGAACAGTGCATTGTTGGAACAGCTGCAGAACAGGTGTGTGCTCACTAAGAAACATCTGGGGCTGTTATCTCACTATTTTTTCCACTGTCTCAAACACAGTGTCTGTGTGAGTTTCATCTTCACATAAGCTTCATTTGAGAATCGTGTAAAAACATCCTTTTCCATATCCATAACTCACCTTCCTCTGCTCTCCAGCTCATCAACATATATTTGCTTGTGGTTTAACTAATGCTTCTGCTATACACCGATGTAGACAAAACGCTTTTGTGGACATGATCTTCTCCTCCAGCCCTTGCTAACCACTGCAGTACTCACTGATTCTATGAATCTGACTTCGTGGATTCCACATGTCAGAGGATTGTGCTGTGTTCTTCTTCTGCAACCGGCTCATTTCAATTTGCATAATGTCTCTAGGTCTATCCATGTTCTCCATTGCTAGAGAAGGAAATGGCACACTGTTTTGGTTACTGTAGCTTTATAACAAATCTCAATTTTTCCCTTTCCATATAAAGATTAAAATCTGTTGCTGGGATTTTAATTGGGATTGCATTGAATCTGTAGGTCAATTTAGGAAGAATTGACATCTTAACAATGTCAGGAATTCCTATAAATGAACATTGAATATCGTTTCAGTTATTTATCTTTATTGATTCATTTACATAATATTTTATTATCTTCTTCATATAAGTCTTAAATACATTTTGCTAGATTCATACCTAGTTTATTTTTTAGTGTTAGTGCACTTGCTTTATGCATTGAATTTTACTTATTAATTATTTTTAAAAGATTTATTTTTGTATGCATAGATGAACTGGGGGGTATAGGCCAGAGGGGCAGGAGATTGAAAGGATTCACAAGACACAGAGTGGGGAGCAGAACAGACATTTCTACTTAAAAACGCTGCTAAGGAGAACAGTGGATGAGACAGGACAGGTCTACTGTGCCGTAAGTGGGTTAGCTCCCAGGCTTGGGATCAAACTCAGTCTCAGGCTGCAGCTGCCATAACTTGATAGCCCTGAGACCATCTAAGCCACCAGGGAGGCCCCCAGGCATTGGGTTTTAAATTTACTAATTCATTACTTGCATATAGGAAAGTGATTTATTTTTGTATGCTAGCCTTGCATTCCTGTAATGAGGTAATAATTGCTTATTAATTACAGGGGTTATTTTCTATATAGATGAATATGTGACCAAAGAAATTTTCTAATTTTTATACATTTTACTTCTTGTATTATAACTAGGACTTTCAGCATGATGTTGAAAACAAATGGTGAGATGGAACATCCCTGCTTTATTCCTGATCATAGTGGAAAATCAAAATGTCATTAAGTGTGTTATCATTGCAGGGTTTCTGTAGATTTTCTTTATCAAGTTAAAAAAAATTTCCATCTTTTCCTATTTTGTTAAGAATTTTTACCTTGATTGGGTGTTGAATTTTGTCAATTTTTTCTGCATCTGTTATTGTTTTTATTTTATATAGCACTGTTTAGTGAAGATAAATATATTAATTTGTCTCTTTATTTTGTGTATTTACTGTTTATATACCTCAGCCATTTTTATATTGGCATGACATTCCAAACTGCAAGTACAAGTTATGAGTTAAGGACACTAATCTTTTGTATTTTGTATATTTGAAAAAAATATTTTCCTAATTTGTTATTTTTATCTTAACTGAAGTTATGTATTTCTTTGCCATGCCATGTAATTGTAATTCATTTTAAATGTAGTTATATGTACTGATATTTCTATAATCGTTCTACCACTAATTGTGTATAGCTAAACATTTCTTAACTAGTTCTAGACATCTCAACTTCTGCATGTGTGAAATAAATAGAAGTGAACACTGCAATTTCTTTTATTTCTAAAATACTAGAATTTTCTGCCTTCTTCCTGTTCTAACTGAAATTCAGAAACTAGTGGGAAGTTTGCTTTTTCAAAGATCCTGACACAAGAGATATCTGAGCAAGTTATTTTGCTCAGTGGAAGTGATTTTGCATCATTTTAGACAGTTTACTGGTAAAAAGATGCTTACTTTTTCTCTGATGGTGTGGAGATGGCAGGAGAGCGTGTCACCAAGCTTTCCTTAGAAAATTATCTTTTCCCAGCTAAAGGAGAAAGACAGGACTCTAAGTCATCCTTATTTTTCACTAATTCTTACAGGTATCACCAAATTTTAACTTTTAAGAAAATATTTATTTATTTATGCATACAAGAACTGGGGTGTAGGCCAGAGGTCTGGAGTGGTGAGAAGATTAACCAGAGACAGAGTGGGGAGCAGAACAGGCAGATCTACAGAAATACACTGCTGAGGGAAGCAGTGGGCAAGTCAGGAGAGGTCTGCTGTGCCATGTGGGAAGCTCCCTGGTTGGGGATCGAATTTGTGTTGCAGTGGCTGCGGAAAGCTTCGTACTGCTGAGACTTAATCCTCTGTGCCACCAGGGAGGCCCACCAAATTTCAACTTAATAGAAAATTTGCAATCATCATCCACACAAATAATGGTTAGCTAAGTCATTATGAAAAAAAAAAGGCTGTGTTGAGAGAGATCGTATAGAATTTTGAATTTGATGGCATCTTACTGGATTTGTAATTGACAACTCCTTTCATCCATGGTACATGGACAACAGGGTGAATATCCCCTGCCTCTTAAAATAAAAATAAATTAACAATATTTATATTATGTATGACAACATTTTAGAAGCTATATAATCATATCACCAAAACATCACTTGACTCACAGAAATATTTTTTTATTACAAGAGGTATATTTTTTGTCTTGAAAGAAAATGTCCAATTGTAGAGGACCATGTGATCCCTGCTTCTAAGACCCAAGGGGTTTCTGTGGAGCAAACACTGATGCTTTTTCTTCTCATCTACTGCCAGACCTTATACATTTCTCATGCAAAATTAATTTTCCATACATCTTCATGGGTAAGCCAAAGCCATTCCCAGTAAGATCCCCTACTCCACATTATGATTTAAATTCAATACACAAAGGATCTGTTTTATATGGAAGATTTCAGAGTAGGAACAATAGACTCTCATCCACAATCATAATATCTCATGAACCCCTCAACAGCTGCCAGGAGGCAGAGAAAAAAGCTTACTATTGAATATACACAAAAAAAGAAAAAAGAGAAAGGTAGAACATTAAAGAATGAACACAGACAGTGAGATGAGAACTAATTGGAAAATCAAGAGCAGTAGTTCACGCCAATCTGTCATCTGCAATTTCCTCTAAATGGGTCTTTCATAGGCAACAATTTGTCAATAATGAATTCAGTTTTAAAATCACAGAATTTTATTTTGGGGGATACACACACGGAGAAGCTACCAAAGGCAGTGAGATCATGAAAAAAAAAAGTGTTTATTCTGTAGGTGTCAATTTGAGTGCAATTATAGCACATATGCATGAAGCAACAAACATATCTAGTCAGAACTTCACACCCTCCCAACCTTTTGATAGACAAATTACATAATGATGATGAATACTCTGATTGGATATTGTCTTTCTTTTAGGAGATTGAAAAACTGAAGGCAATGTCTGTATGGCAACTTACTTATATTATGAATAAAATAAAGGAGGTGTTGTGCAAAACATCTCTTTCTGTGTCAGACTGTGCAGTGAGCAGACTGACTATTAAGGTGGGGCTAATTCAAAAACAAAATCACAAACCAAAAAAGAAAACAAAAAGAACCAACCATTGGTCCTGGTTGCATTTTTCTTATGGCATGGATAACTGCTAACTGACAGGTAATAGGAAGTCACAGGTTGTTAAATGAAAATCAGAGATTAGACTAGAGCTCATGGCTCCAGGTCTTGTCTTTGCATGCTCTATTATTATTCATTTTGCAAATTCTTTACTTTCCTGATATTTATTTTGTGGAAAAGGGAATATAGTAATTTGTACAAAAATGTCTTAGTTGTGGCTGTGGTATGTTAGCATACATCTGAACGGGTATGAACCTATACTTCTGAATCATATAGTGTGTTGCATACTGTTACCTCAAAATGTAATGCAATTTAAAATTTTATAGAGGGTGAAAAGTAAATATTCCTTGGTCCCAATCTCTGAAATTTCCTCCTCGGAAGTAACAAATTTTGCTAGTTTCACATTTATTCTCATTTATGACCTCCATATGCATAGGCAAGTATTCATTTGTTTCTCCTCAATATTTTCTGGTTGCCTTTTTATTTAAGTATATATATAGCTGCCTTTTTCTCTTAAATGGTCCCCACTGGGTACTCTACTTTATTGATGTACATAATTTATTTAACAAGTCTTCCATTAATTGATATTCATGTCTTTTCCAATTTGTGTTTGTATAAACCATGCTGCAACAATTTGTACATGCCTCATTTCCCACAGGTAGAAGATCTCCAAATAAATGCTAAGAGAAAAATTTGTCTATTTGCTAGATCAGTTATTTGTGTGTATGTGTGTGTACACACAGATACATATATGCATATATACACATATATATGCAAATTGTAAAATAAAAATAAAATAGTATAAGGATTTAATTGTAAAATTAAAAATCATAAAATTACCTTTGCGTTATATCAATTTATGCTTCATAAAAATATATCAGTCAATCTGTTTTCCTATATTTTAGGGAGACATCTAAATGTTATCTACCCATGTGTCTCTCTACACATCTCTCTCTCTCTAACTTTTTATATGTTGAAGAAACAAAGAGTTTCTTTTAATGTTAAATATGTCTTATCAAATAAATAGTTACTTATTTGCTTCTTCTAACTGGGTGATCTTAGCATATTTCAAGATATAAATCCTGATAGGATTAATCCAATGAAAAAGAAGGAAATATGTAAAGTTTTAAGTAGGGCAATTTATGATTTTTTGCATCATGTAAGGCAGAATGCCCACCTACAGATGTAGGGTTGTTGGAGTGTGTGAAGTTTTTATATGTAAAAATCAGAATAGGCAAAGAGTTTTGGAAAGTTGGTCTGATGGTAAATTTTATGTGTCCACTTGAATGGGCTAAGGAATGCTTAATAACTGATGTGTCTATGAAAGTGTTTCTGGAAGAAATTTGCATTTGAATAGTTTGATTGGATAAAGAAGACCAAAGTCCTCACCAATGTAAACATCATCCAATAATTTGAAGGTCTGAAAAGAACAAAAGGGAGGAGAATGAATTCCCTTTCTGCTTGAGTTGAGACATCCTTCTTTTCTAGTCCTTAACTACCCATGCTCTTGGATCTTCGGTTTTTGGATTCAGCCTGGGAGTTATACGATAAGGTCCCCTCGTTCTCAGACCTTCAGATTTGAATTGAAACTAAACCACCAGCTTTCCCATGCTTCCAGTTTTCAGATGGAGGATTATGGGACTTCTCAGCCTCCACAATCACATAAGTCAATTTCTCATAATACAACTGTTCTAATTATTTTCTATCTTTACATCTCTATTTTTTTCATAAGGTTCTCTTTCTCTAGAGAACTCTAAGTTGTCTAGCTCAGAAGAGTGGGAGGTTGCATTTATAAAGATATCACGCATTTCAGGAGACCATGAGGGTTCACTGGAACTGTGTGATCGTGGTTGCAAAGTGAGTTATAGATTTGTATTTTTCTCACTTACTTTATGTATATGTTATCTAAGAGTAGAATAAAATTTTGAAGCTTTTTTTTAAAAAATGATTTCCAGTTATCCTGCAAAAAGGGTCATGAGAAAATGTTGAACATGCATGAAAAGCAGAGTTGATAATCATGGTCCACTCGAAGTAGCAAGGAACTGGGAAGGTTTTTCAAAACAAACAAACAAACAAACAAACAAACAAACAAACAAACAAAAAATTGATGACCTGAAAACTAACAGAGTTTAACACCACAGGAAAGAACTACCATACAGGAAATGTTTCAAGGACTCTTTCACAAGGAAAAGAAAAACAAAACCCAAAATCTTGACCAAAACAACAATAGGAATACAGAAATCAGAAATATTAAACAATATGAGACAACAACAAAAGACAAAGAGGAGAAATAGAGGGTCAGAAACTGCTTAAATGATACTGAGTCAAAACCAGCCTCATAAAGCACTTTTATAGACATAGAAAGTTTGATGTAACCATCATGCTGACCAAAAGCAATAATCTAGAATAGAGACACAGAAAAATAAATTAAAAACTTGAGGCCACTAGTGTAAAAGTAAGAATGCTAAAACCTGTTCAGAATGTTTGGCCACTGACAAAGGTTAAAACCAACATTAGTGGCAGCAAGGCACCAGGCTGCCAGTAGCCGTAAAAGTCTCAAGGCCAGCAACCTTGAGATAAAACTCCCCCTGCCTAGGGCGAGGATTCCAGGAACTTGTAAAGGTAACAGCACAGACCATCTGCTCCACGACCCCCTCATCCTTGATGTCTTGCCAAGTTCACTATGACTTGCTGAATGCCATTGCCTTTATAAGCTGACCCAATTCTGTACTCGGGGTCTCCATTTTTGCCTACGGACCGCTGCGTCGGTACACTGGGCTAATTGGGACCCTAGCTCAGCTAGCAATAAATCACCACTTTGCTGATTGCATCAAATTATGCCTCAGTCGTAATTAGACCCGTAGCATACTTTAACACTAGGAAAAACTTCCAAATGAAAGCACAAGAGGGAAACAAATGGAAAAGACAAAATAACCAAAAATATGTAAGATAGAATGACAGTAAATAAGCCCTGTATATCAATAATCACCCAAATGTGAATGGTCTAAACTCACCAATTCAAAGGCACAAAAAGACAAATTGAATTAAAAAGTATCAGCTACCTAAACTCTATTTGCAAAATCTCATTTAAAACTTAAATACAGACATAAACTTAAAGTGAAAGAAGGGAACAGACATTCAAATGAGTATAATAGAGAAATAAGCAGGAACTGCTATTCCCATATCTGATAAATTAGACTTTCAGTCAAAAAGGGTAAGCAGGGACTAAGATGAGCTCTACATAATGATCAAGGGAGCAATTCATCAAAAATATATAACTCATTAATATTTATGCACCTAACACAGGGGGACCTAATTATATAAAACAACTATCAACAAACCTATAACACATTGACAAGGACACATTAATGATGATGACTTCAACATACCACTTACACGAAGGGACAGATTATCCAGAAAGAAAGTTAACAAGGAAAGAAAGACTTCATTGAAGTATTGGACTAGATGGCCTTATACATATTTACAGAGTCTTCCATTCCCAAAGATATGGATATACATTCTTCTCAAGTGCACTTGGAACATTCTCAAGTATAAATCATATGCTGGATATGAAACATGTCCCAAAATGATATGAAAGACACAAAGTAATGGAAACATGTCTCATGTTTGTGCATCGGAAGAATAAATATGGGGGCCTGCCTAGTGGCACAGGTCTTAAAGTTTCAGCACATCAAGCTATTGCCATTCACAACTGCATGTGTTTGAACCCCAGCCAGGGAGCTTCCCACATGGTACAGCAGACATCTCCTGTGTTGCCTGCTGTTCACCTCAGCAGTGTATTTCAGTGGATCCACTTGTTTTGCTCCCCACTCTGCTCTCTGGTGAATCGTCTCACCTCCTATACCTCTGGCCTACAATCCAGTTCTTGCATGCATATGTAAATAAAAATACATCTTAAAAAATAGGTAAAAATAAACATTATGGCCATATTACCAAAAGCAGTTTATAGGTTCAACATAATACCTATCAAAATCCCACTTTTTTCCAAGAAATAAAACAAACAATTATAAAATTTGTATGGAACAACAAGAGACCCTGAATTGCCAAAGCAATCCTGAGAGAAAGAAAAATGAAATTATCATATTTTCTGACTTCAAATTATGTTGCCAAGCAAACAATCAAAGCATTATGTTATGGAACAAAAACAGAAGCACAGACTAAATAAGCCCACATAAATATGGACAATTAATCTTTAGCAAAAGATCCATGAACTTACAATGGGGAAAAGAAAACCTTTTCAACAAGTGGTGCCAGGGAAAAAGGACAGCCATATGGAAATAAATGAAATTAAATCATTATTTAACTCCATACCCAAACATTTATTCAAAATGGATTAATGATTTGGACGTAAAACCTGAAATCATAAAATACATGAAGAAAGCACAGGAGGTTCCCTGCTGGACATCTATTGTTGATAGTTTTGGGGTTAATCAACTTTGAAGGCAAGGTAAACCAAAGGAAAAAATAAAAAAATGGGATTAGGGCAAAACTCAAATGTTTTTGTATAGTAAAAAAAAACACCACAAATAGAAAAAAGGCAACCTATGGATGGGAGAAGATATTTGTCCTTACAAGGAGTTAATTTCCAAAATGTGTAAGATACTCATACAATTCAATAACAAACTCCTTCAAAAAAATGGATAAAAGATCTAAATAGACACTTCTCCAACTAAAACATCCAGAGGGTCACGAGCACATGAAAGAAATTGTTCAGCATCACTATTGCTTTTTTAAAATATATGTAATTTTATTGTTATTTATATCTTTTACATTTTGTATTCCCCTTGGGTAACCCATCACCAATATCCATCTCCGTGATCCTTGGTGTCCTTTTCTACTCCATTTTGTGCCCTTATCCCCCGCCCCCACCCGCCGAGTGTCTCTCTCCTATTTGGTGTCCCTATAGTCCTGTTATAAGTGAAACCATTCAATAGTTTTCTCTTTCTTTCTTGCTTATTTTGCTGAGTATGATCCCTTCTAATTCCATCCATGTCGCTGCAAATTGCATGTGTTTATCGTCTTTGAATACTGAATAGTATTCCATTGTGTATATGTACCACATCTTGATCCAATCATCTATTTTTGGACATCTGGGTTGCTTCCATACCTTTGCTATTGTGAACAGTACTGCAATGAACATACAGGTACATGTATCCTTTTGGATTAGTGTTTTTGTGTCCTTTGGGTAGATTCCCAAAAGTGGTATTGCTGGGTTGTATGGAAGCTCCATGTTTAGCAGTTTGAGGAATCACCATACAGCTTTCCATAGTGGTTGGAACAGTTCGCATTTCCACCAGCAGTGCAGAAGAGTTCCTTTTTCTTCACATCCTTTCCAGCATTTGTTGTTGCCTGTATTTTTAATGTGTGCCATCCTCACAGGTGTGAGGTGATATCTCATTGTGGTTTTGATTTGCATTTCCTTGATTATAAGTGATTAACATACCTATTATAAGGGAAAAGCAAATCAAAATCACAATGAGATATTATCTCACCTCTGTATTGATGGTCATTCAAAAAGAATGGAAACAGCAATTTTTTTGGTTTGTTTTTTAAAGATTTATTTTATTTTTGCATACAAGCTAGGGTGCATGCCAGAGGTGTGGGGTGGTGAGAGGGTTCACCAGAGACAGTGTGGAGCTGAATAGGCAGATGGACCGAAATACACTGCTACCCCATGTGGGAATCTCCCTGGCCAGGTAAAGAACTCACATAGCAACTCCTGCTGCAGCCACCCACAGCTCCACAGCCCTGTGCTTAACCTGCTGCACCACCAGGGATGCCAGGAAACAGCAAATGTTGATGAGGCTGTGCTGAGAAAGGAAAACTCGTCCACAATCGATGGGAATGTAATCTGAAAAGCCTCTCTGGAAAACAAAACGGAGATATCTCAAAAGAGTAAAAAGGGAAATACCATGTTATCCAGCAATACCATTGCTATATATTTACCCAGAGAATATGAAAGCACTAATAAGAAAAGATTTATGCACTCCTATGTTCATAGCAGAATTATTCACTATAGCCAACTCATGGAATCAACCTTAGTGCTCAATGACAGTCTACTGGATAAACTGTAAAATACATACTGAATGAATTATTATCTAACTATTAAGAAACTATCAGAGTTTTTAGGTACAAAATGGGTGGATCTTGAGGTGATTATGCTGAGTAAAAGAAAGATACCAGATGGTTTCACTCATTTGTGGAATATAAAGAATCAACGAACAAATACTGGCAAAGCACAATAAAAATGATTCTTAGATTCTGTGAAAAATATATTGATTGCCAGAGGGAACAGTGGGGAGGGGAAGGAGGGAGGGGGAGGAAGAGGACTGGACATTGGCATGGAAAATTTGTACACACATGAATTTGTGTAAAGATACTGCCAAAGTTATATAAATATGTAAAGGACTAACAACTTAATTTTTAAAAATTTAATTGTAAAATAAAAAAGGCTTTATTATCAATTGAGAAATACTACCTTGTTGGGGAAGAACAATAAGTCTGACTTTGCTGTCAAATGTTCCACACAAATTTGGTGAGAACAATACATAGCTTCAGCAGTAGCAGTTAAGGAATTGAGTTTGAGGCTGGCAGGAAAGCCAAACAGCTTTGCCAGCAAGAGAGAGTAGGTTCTGTTTGGGTGAGAACTGAATCCCAAAAGTGTTGGACCTATTTCAGGTGTGAGGGGTCCCCCAGTCTTGCCATCTGGTCTGGTCTTGATAGACTCAGTCCAAACATGCAGCAAATTTCCATAGCTTTACTATATTGAGCCTAAGGTTTGAATGGGAGCAGTTAACAGATCATCTATGAAGCAGATCATTGCTAGGGGGTCGTGGCAAGGAGAGAGCCATAGACAAGCCAAGACAAACCTTTCAATGGGCTTCTCAATCCATACACATTTCAAGTGGCAGAGGTAAAAAACTTAGTGTTCTTGTATCTAAGCTTAACTCTGTTCAAATCACTGGATGGTCCCTAAATGAATCATCACAGGAAAATTTTGAGGACTCCTCTGGAGAAAAAGAGAATGGGGAGGCCAAGACATCACAAAATGATATGTTAGGGCCAGACCGATTATTTTACAGTCTAAATCAAGATGTATTCTTAAAATAAAAAACTACAGGGCCTTCTTTGTGGGGCAGGTGTTGAAATCTCAGTGCTCTCAAGCTATTGCCAGCCACTGTGGCATGAGTTCCATCCTGGCCAGGGAGCTGACCCACATGGCACAGCAGACCTCTCCTCAGCAGTGTATTTCAGTGGATCTGCCTGTTCTGCTTCCCACTCTGTTTCTGGTGAATCCTCTCACCCACCACACCTCTGGCCTACACCCCAGCTTGTATGGCATAAATAAATAAAATAAATCTTTAAAAAAATAAAAACAGCCTCAGAAAAATAAAATAGAAATCCAAGTTGCCAAATACATTGTATATAATGTTAGCTTATCAACCAAACCCCTTGACATGAAAATAAACACAAATATGACTAATCCTTAAGAAAAAAACTAGTCAGTTGAAACAGACCAAGTGGGTATAGTTTTGTGGATGAAGATTTGAAAGCAGATGCTATGAATATGTTCAAGGAATTAAATGAAGATAATTCTAAATAATGAAGGCAATATATGCTAATAGTGATCAACAATTAAGAAGAATAAAGAGAGAAATGGAGTATGTATAAAAGGATCAAATGTTAATTCTAGAGATAAACATTTTAATAGCTTAAATGAAAAATTAACTAATTGGTTTTGACAAAGGATTTGAGATAACCCAAGCATTTAAAAACATCTATAAATAAAATATTAGAGAAGAGAGAAAAAAGCAGAAAAATATTTAAAGAAAATGTGGCCCAAATCTTCCAAATTGAGTTAAAAAAAAAATCACTGTACATATCAAAGAGCCTCAATGAACCCCAGTATCATGAGCACAAATAGAATCACACCTAGACTCATTTTAGTCAAATTACTGAAAGGGGAAGATAAAGGAACTCATATAACAAACAAGCAAGAACATACTGTATTTGAGGAATAACGACAAACTTAGTAGTGATTTCTCATCATAAAAACAGAGTCCAATAGACAGAAGAATTATTAGAGGGCAACCCCAGTGTGAAATGGGTTGTCCAGACTCTGGGTCTTCACTTGTACGTTTAAAAGGGACTTACAATGAGACTCAACTGCTGGCACACACAAAAACATAAATAAAGGGTTTATATACAAAAAGGGGGAAATGAAGAAAGAAATAACTAACTCAGGGAGAAAGAGGGAGAGATAAATTGGTGAATGTGTCCTACCATTCCGCTGAGCTGGGACCCCAAGAGCACGCTGAAAGCCGGAAGAACCAAGCATCTCTGGCCCACACGTCTGGTGGTACACCAAGCCTGGCTGCTTAACTCCACCCTCAGTTCCCAGCAGTGCTCCCTTCCGTGGTGATGACATTATGGGATCTGTAGGTCTTGTGTCTTGGATCTCTTTGGTCTGGGGTGGGGGTGGGGTCCATAAAACCTGGGTGTGTGGAGTTTGTTCAGGACATCCTTTCCCCCAACAGGATGCCTTACTTACTATAATAAAAGAAAACATTAAAATGTCCAAGCAAGATTTTTATCCTGTGAAACTATCATTAAAATTAAGGAGGAATTAAGACATTTTTACATAAGTGAAAACTTAGAGAATCTAAGCAGTCCTGCATTCTAGGGAAAACTTAAAAATGAACAAATCAGCAGGTGAGAGTGGTGAGCTGAATCTATGCAATGTTAACTAGGTGGTCACAGTGGATATTACTGATTGATGACATTAAAATAATATGAAAGGGAGTGAGTGTGTCACAGAATTATCTGAGGTGAGGTGTTACAAGCTATAAAAATCGATGCAATACAGCACATTAACACAATGAAGAAAAAAATGATCATTTTAATTGATACGGAAAAAATTTTGACAAAATGTTACCAGATCAAGAGGACACCCCAGAACCTCCAAAACTTCCCGCGCTAAATAGGTTCTGCCATCCGTTGCATCAAGACAGACACACTCTAGTGCATAAGACCTTTAATAGAAAGGTATTTTAATATAATTAGTATGAATAAAAATTACAAAACGGGAAAAAGAGATAAAAGTTATCACATGAACCACCCAAAGTCACCCATCCCCTTGTGGGTAAATGCCCAGCCAAACAGGGTTGGGCCAAAGCATGACTCCTGAGGCCCAAAAGCTTGCCAGAAGTCAAAGGCGCTTTCTGTTCAGAACCCATTGGAAAGGAGCAGAAGGGCCAGACAAATCTGGAAGGAAAAGAGCAAAATCAAAATCAAGATAAAGGCTGCCATTGTTAACCTCCCCAGGGGTCTCTCACCCACATCTATCTCAAGTGTCTCCTTCCATGTCCCCCAAATCCATGGTACAAGGACAGGGCTGAGAAGCACTGCTAATTAACATGTCTCCCTCCGTGTGCTAACTCCAGGTCTCCTTCTTGGTCTTCCACCCTCTTCCTTCCATCTCTCAGCCTCCTTGCCAGCTTCACCGTCTCCCTGTTCAGCTCCACCCTTCCTTGGGTGGGGCAGGTAACCTGGAACCTCCCCTTTCCCTGGGAACCACCCTGTTACAAAAACACTACACATTATCGGGACAAAACATTCAATAGACTAGAAAGGAAAAGAAACTATCTAAAGATAATAAAATTAATATTTGAAAATCTGGCTGTTAACTTCATACTTACCAGTGAAAAACTAAAAACTTTTCTTCTAAGATCAGGAAAAAGGCAAAGGTGTTGATATAAACACTTGCTTAGTTTAAGGGAGCTGGGGCTCACAGATGTGACCTTGAATGACTTTGAATACTTTTGCTTAACAAAAGGGGCAGGAATTTACAAGTGAGAGAATGGGTTTTGGCCAGTTGGGTTTAACAAAAGCACCTGACTCCTAACATCCTGTAGTTAGATAAGATAGAACTTTTGTAACTAGTGGCACCTAGGATGAGATAAACTAACAGGGTTTGAATCAAAACTCACAGGCTTTGAGTCACTTTGTTCTGAAATGTACAAAGCTGTTTTTCAGAAATACTGGGTCAGGGAAATACGGGGTTGCCGCCATTGTGCTAAATTCCTGTTCTACCTCACTTCAGGGAAGCATGGTAAAGAACAATTACCATTAATTACCAACAGTTACCAACTAATTTGAAATTTATGGGTTTGTTTGAAATACATATGCTCTTAAAGTTATGATGATTAGAATTGTTTCCTCTTCTATCTGGGTTATTGATGTTGTTAACACGAAGACTTTTAATCTTAGGTAAAATGGGAAATTTTTTTTTTTTTGAAAGTTAAAATTTTCCAGTTATGGAAACAAAATAAAAAGTTAGTTTGTCAAAATAAAAGATTGGTTGTCTGCATTGTGTTGGTACGTTAAACAGAATCTTTGTAATAAAACAGGCCTTTTAAAACTACTTATGATAAAACTTCCCAAAAATCTAAGAATGAAAATTGGTAATTTTATTTGATTAATCAGAGGAAATTTTATGGACCCTCAGCAGAGCTCTTGAGACACTCCATAAAATTTCTTCTTTTCTCAGGAGAATGACATTAGATAAATTGGACCTATTTGGAATTTATCTGGTAAATTGGAACTTAATGGGCATCATTGTTACTTGGGATAAATTTCTAATCTTGACATTGTCATAAATATTAACATTGGTGTTTTAAAATTTATTTGAAATTGGGCCTCCCTGGTGGCACAGGGGTTAATTCTCAGCCTATGAAGCTATCAGCAGCCACTGCAGCTGTTCAATCCCCAGCCAGGGAGATTGCCACATGGGGCAGCAGACTTTTCATGTCTCGCCCTCTGCTCCCCTTGGCAATGTATTTCAGACAGTCTGTCTGTTCTGCTCCCCACTCTATCTCTGGTGAATCCTCTCACGTCCCCACCTCTGGCCTATACCCCAGCTTGTATGCATAAATAAATAAATCTTTAAAAAAAATAAAATTTATCTGAAATCTTTTCAGTGTCTGATATGTCCTGAGATATATATATATATATATATATATATATATATATATATATATATATATATATATATATATATATATATATATATATATATATATATATATAT